>CANNZV010002590.1:61918-92096 GCA_947561585.1 Caprella mutica | reverse complement strand
ATATATATATATATATATATATATATATATATATATATATATATATATATATATATATATATATATATATATATATATATATATATATATATATATATATATATATATATATATATATATATATATATATATATATATATATATATATATATATATATATATATATATATTATATATATATATATATATATATATATATATATATATATATATATATATATATATATATATATATATATATATATATATATATATATATATATATTAATATACGAATCTCTTATTCCAGGAATAGGCAACCTATAGTCGTGAAAGACAGTAACGAGAATTCAAATTGTACTTCTAAATAATAAATCTAAAACTTAAATGTTTATATTTCATTTTCAATTTGACCTTGGTATTCTATTAGCATATTTCTATATCCATGCCTATGAGTAAGATGAATTGCACTAAAATATGGTTTAGAAGATAAAGGCTAATTAATTTATTATTCATTAAGTTACAGTATAATTGCAGCATTTCAAAGATTTATTCTAGCAACTTTTGTAATCTAGCCTGGTTAATTAATTTATTTAGGCTACCTATTTATCACTACAATTTACGTCATCTAACTACTTATTTATAAACTGACCTGATGAAGTTAATTATTCAATCTAATCTATTAATTTACAACTAATAACCATATATCAATTCATCGGATCGAAAACATTTCAAAAAGCAAGGATAGGTCTAGGTGATCAATTATTTTTTTTAAATTAAAATAGTATGCATATCACAGAAGCAAAAAGTAGAAAATAAATGAACATGTTAGATTTGGTCCTAGAAAATAAATAGTCTAATCTAATTGATACCGGGACATAACTCGAGATTATGATTTAATAGAGTAAATATAATGACTAAAAAAGTCATGAATAAAGTCTGACTACTGCTAACCGGACCGATATTTCAACCTACACTAATAGTTGATATACATTTACTTAGTTTACTAGTAGTTGATATAACCAACACGAAATGATGATATAACATACACGAGTAGTTGATATTACCTACACGAGTAGTTGATATAACCTACACGAGTAGTTAATGTAACCTACACGAGTAGTTGGTATAACCTGCACGAGTAGTTGGTATAACCTACACAAGCAGTTGGTATAACCTACACGAGTAGTTGGTATAACCTACACGAGTAGTTGGTATAACACATAGGAGTGATTGGAGAAACATAAACAAGTAGTTGATGTAATCTTGTTCTGTAGTTGTTTTAATCATTACATTTAATTGGTTCAACCATCACGAGTAGTTTTGACTATCACAGATAGTTGTTGTGACCATCGGGAATTAAAAATAATCAACTCACATATGTGTTGTTTTAACCAACGTCAATTTAACTCATTCTAAATAGTACTTGCAACTCACCACGTAGGTAGGCGCACAGATAAACCATAAAATTTAGTCAAAACATATCAAATATGATTTGATTCAACTAATCCTTTCTCTGTGTGTACTTTTGAGTTATTGAGTTATAAATGGCCTTGACCTTGATCTTTGACCCGATTGCTCCCAAATCTAACCAAATGGTTTCTGTATATTGACCAATCGTCCCATCAAGTTTCATGCAATATGGTGTAATACTTTTTGAGTTATAAATGACTATGACCTTGACCTTTGACCGTGTCGCTCACAAAATTCTACCAGCAGGTCACTGGACATGTACCAATCTTTTCACCAAATTTCAGGCAATTTGGTTGAACTTTTTTTCAGTTAAGCGAATAACTAGATGATAAATAAATAGATAAATAAATGCCGATGAAAATATGACCTTCCCGCATTTTGCGAAGGTAATTATAATAATAGGAAAAGCAGTTAATTAATATAGAATTAATTTAATAGGAAAAAAAGTTCATTAATATAGAATTAATATAATAGGAAAAACAGTTAATTAATATAGAATTAAAATAATAGGAAAAGCATTAATTAATATAGAATTAAAATAATAAGAAAAGCAGTTAATTAATAATATAGAATTAAAATAACAGGAAAAGTAGTTAATTAATATAGAATTAATAGAATATGAAAAGCAGTTAATTAATAATATAGAATTAAAATAACAGGAAAAGTAGTTAATTAATATAGAATTAATAGAATATGAAAAGCAGTTAATTAATATAGAGTTAATGAAATAGGAAAAGCAGTTTATTAATTATTTCCAAATACACCATACTTCAAATTTTGAAAAGCCGTATAATTTATCTCTGCTAAAACTGAATAGATCACTTCATTTCATTAACAGGTTTGAATTGTATTTATTTCGAACAAATATGGAATATACTTTTTACATTCAAACTATTAACTCGCTCCAATTGAATAGAACTTTATATAATTTTATCCGCTATGTTATGAAGAACCAATTATGTTCACCTATTTAATAGTATTCGGAAAGTGGGTGTAAAACAATAGGTTGATGAGGAATCTCTAGAAGTGAGAATGGATCATGACCTATGCTACAACCCACTTCACGAGTACTGTGAGTGTTTTCATTCACTTTCTTATCATGCAGCAAATTATACTAGCTGAAATTGTGTCGCACTTTCCACTTTTCAATTCATCTTGTCCGTTGAGAGCAAAGCCATAACAGACATCAGTACTAGGTAGTGGTTCTATGGTAGATTCGTCAGTTCCGTCCCAGTAGAGTTTATTCGTGGTAGAGTTGTAAAATAAACTCACCATCACCGTATCTTCATCAGGTATTTGGCCAAAAGGAGATGAAACATATGCTGGGGAAGATAAAATGATAATTAATATTGAAATTCGCACTCCCAATATAATTTTCCAATGTCATCTACCTTCACATTAACTATGAATACTAATACAATAATTGAGAATTGATTATGTAAAATAAATTCAATGTGCCAATTTAGTCTGTATCTAAAATTAGGTTATTAATAATGGAATAAGATATAGATATATAGTTATTTCATTTTTTAAACTCCTATTTAAATTTTTTTTTTAATTATTTCACAAAATCAGCGCCATCTACAGATGTAATTTGGAACTAAAACTCAGATAATACGAGACCTCATACACCCCGTTGGGGATCCGGAAAAATGATCGAAAGCAATTGACTGAAAGCAATTTATCGAAAGCAATTGATCGAATGGAAAATTGATCGAAAGGAAAATTGGTCGAAAGGAAAATTGGTCGAATGGAAAATTGATCGAAAGGAAAATTGATCGCACAACAATTGATCGAATGGAGAATTGACCGAAACAAAATTGATCGAAAATGATTTTGGATCTATTTACACTAATTGAAAATGATAACTAAAACCATGGATTGCCGGAGAAACTTACTTACAATATAGTACAGCTAGTAGATCTTGTTACCATGATTTATATATAATAATAATTATAATAACAATAACAATAACAATTTTAATAATAATATATAATACTAATTTATGTATAACATTTCTTCAATCAACTGCTTATCTATAACACATAATTATATGCTTTGAAATATATTATAATTAAAAGAACTTTAAGTTTTCATAGTTCTAGAATTAAGATAGTTCTAGATAACTTGTGAATTGAAAGTTAAATAATTGATTAATTTAGTAGGTTTAACGTCTGTTTATAAGAGATAGGAAGGAGCAGTCAGAAAGGAAAAAGGATTCATGAACAAAGTCACTTAACACCGTCGGTGACAATGCTCATGGATCTGGAAAAGCTACTCTGTGAGTGCAGTCACTTAGCAATGAATGTAACAAAAAGGGACACTAAGCACCGGTTACTGTACTCGTACTCACAGATGGAAGAAAAAAAATGAAGCTGCGTGATCTATTCGATCAATTTTCCTTTCGATCAATTGTTGTGCGATCAATTTTCCTTTCGATCAATTTTCCATTCGACCAATTTTCCTTTTGATCAATTGCTTTCGACCAATTTTCCTTTCGATCAATTGCTTTCGATCAATTTTCCTAGACCCGATCCGTAGGTACTTAGTTTTTCATTCGTTCTACATAAGTTATTGTATCTAAAGTGGCTAAATGAGCACTGTTAATAGTATACTATTAGCATTTCTAATAGTAGAATATATTGTATCTCATTTTAACAGCTGATAAACAATAATAATTAACAGCGCATTCCCTGCAAATGCGGTGAACTGTGGGCTTAAAACCAAATTATTATATTTATATACTTTACGGCTGTTAGTTATACATAAGACGAATGAACTCTCGTGTGTATACAACTAATTACTAACAACATTTTCAATAATAGAAAAATTGACATTTTTTATGAAATTTACTGCCCCTTTAATAGTTAGATGTATCGGGGCACCTCCCGCCAAGTCATTAAACAATCAGGAAGTATACAGTACAACAAACTAGCGCATACAACAAACTACATGCGGGCCATATATGATGAGAGGCCATTTATCATTCCGAAACCGAAATTTCCGAGATTAAAATATCCTGACCGAAATTTCCGGCCACCAATCCTACACCGTAAAAGACCACCAAAAATATACCCAATTATGCCACATGATAGCCATACACGTATACACTCACAACTATAACTGTTTAAAAAAAATATTTTGTATAGTCTGCCACGATAAGGGCAGTTTTCTATACATCTCTTAAATCCTCTATAGTAGAGTAAACTCTATATAGTGAACTTGTTGAAGTTCATTATATAGAGAAGACCTACTGGATCAACAAAACCATTAAATAAATAGTATTCGTAAATATATTGAAACTTTACTTTCGAAATCAAAAAAATACTCTGACATAAAATTGAGTTAATTCACCTATTGAAGTGCCACAATACATCTAGGCTAGTTGAAAATTAATCTACAAAATTATTCGGGTTTTATGATAAAAAAAAACATGAATGGTACCACTAAACCACATGATACCCATTCGCAATTTACAAACGAAATGACACAAACTGGTCTCTAGGAAAAAATAAAAATAAAACAGAAAAAGTAACATTTAAAATCAGTTATATAATGATTAATACAAAATGGTTATGAAAAATTTGAAAAGATTATTATCAATTACTAAGAAGAAAGAAGGACGGTTAGGTGCTGCTCCACTTCATTAATAACGACTTTTATAAATTCTAAAACTGTGAGCAATTTCATAATTCGAGCAATTGTTTTTTGAGCAATTATTCATTCGAGCAATTGTTCATTCGAGCAAATGTTCATTCGAGCAATTGTCCATTCGAGCAAATATTTTTTCGAGCAATTACTATTAGAACTCTAAAAATTCTATTAAGTTAGAGAGGGATGTTACCACTTACTTCTCATTTCCTCTTGGAAAGAATCATCACTAACTCCGTTTCCAGGTCTACATGGCACGAGTCCAGATATTGCACATCGCTCTTTTTGCCCTGAGTAGCTTGCTTCAGATGCCTCAAACATATTGAAAATACAGCCACTTGCAGACGGTAGGTATTGCTCATTTTCCAAATGATATGTGTATCTGCCACTTGGTAGTAGACGTTCTGATAAAAACAATGAAGATCAGCTATTGATAAATATGGAAATTTCAGAACAGCAAAAAAATAAATAGAGAGTTTGATGATAGATTCAATGTTCAAAATGACAATTGTTCAACACAAAGCTTTCTTAACCTCACTCAATGAATTGAAAGTTGACGCTTATATCATTAATAAATGTAGTGATTTACAACTACAGTCATATCTTGTATGTTTTAGCAATGCTTCATGGGTCTACAAACTGTTTATACATATACTTAAATAATGCTAACAACTTCTCTACACAGAATTTTATTTAACTGTTCTTATTTTGTAATATCAACGACTGTGCAACAAATACTTGCACTAAAACAAAGTCGAATCAGAAATTAATAGTACTCGGAAAGTGAATGTTAACACATATCAATTTCTGGGGTCTAGGCTGATTTTCCGAAAAAGAATTGGCCGAAACCAAATTAGCCGAAAACTAATTCGCTGAAACGGTTTTTCCAAATACGTTTTTTTCCGAATCCCAAATTGGCTGAAAACGGATTTGCCGGAAGACAAATTTTCCGAAAGACGAATTTGCCGAAAATCAAATTTAATATATTCAAAAATAACATTCTGTTGGACTTTGTAGTTCTGATTATTATATCTTATGCATAAAAAAAAAATTTCTTATATGAGTTTGACATTACTATTGCCATACAAATTTGTATCCCGCTAATTCGGTATCATTTTGCTAAATTCATATATCTAACTGTGTATATTAAATATTAATATGTATATGGCATTACTAAAAAGTGTTGATAAAAATCAATCTTTTTACCTGAAACAAATTTATTCATGCAAGTGACATTATAGTTGAAGCCAGAGGTAGTATATTGGGAAGATATAAACATATCTAATAGTTATATTATTTAATACTAACAATTTTATATTTTAAACGCAATAAATGGAATAAATATTAATAATGTGAGCCACAAAACACTTTCTGTATGGTATACTATTAACAACTGAATGAAATATATGCATATGCAGTAAACATGGAATATTCACAAAAAAAATAAACACTCTAGAAACACACAATCTAAAAACAACCAAACTCTCAAATGAAAGCAATGCAACATGCTCCCATAGCTGACTGACTGATTCTGACTGAATAAAGCTTGAACGTCTTCAAAATAAGAAAAGTTTTATCATTTAGTCCACTAATCCTTTAGTGGTACAAAGATTAAAGGATCATTTAGTCTAACTAAAGGTTATGATTTTGTTGTTTCGTTTCTTTTCTGTAACTTTCGTGTAATTTTACATTCTGTTTTAAATAAGTCTTTCGGTAAATTTGTTTTTCTGCAAATTTGGCTTTCGACGAATCTTCACTTCGGCGAATCCGTTTTCGACCAATTTGGGTTTCAGCGAATTCGTATTCGGAGAATCCAATCCGGTTCGGCGAATTAGTTTTCGGAGAATTTGGTTTCGTCAAATTCCTTTTCGGAAAAACCGCCGGATACCCAATTTCTGTAGATCAGATTGGTTTATGGTGCCCATTTTCAGAGTACTTTTAGTGTCCGAGTATTGATTGCTACATTCACCTTGTGACATATTTCTGGTCGTACCTATTTTGAGTACTGAATCTTGGCATGTATATCTCCCTTCAACTCCACACGGTATTGTTGCATTAACTTTCTCTCCATTGGCTATAAAACCAGCATCTGTCTGACATCCTGCATAGGTATATTATTAATTAAAGCATGAATGTTTTTTGGCACCCTTTGTCCACACTCGCTTGCGCGCGCACACACACACACACAGCCCCAGAGTGTATTTTACTAGTCCTACTCTCTGTTGACATTCAGCCCAATTTTGGCCCGTTCACGTGTCCAACGTGCATGCAGTCTTCATTGGACTCGTTGAAAAGGTGGAATTCAGTGTTTGGGCTGTAGCAGTTTGACACACAACAATACACACTGCTCTGGGGTTCACCTACACAGACACATCCCACAGAGATGGTGGTGTAAAAACTGTCATCCCTCACACAACATGACATCAACAACAACATCGGATCAGACACAACACACACTCACTGGAGCACCTGTGGACCAACCTCAGGAAGTCATTCATCTAGGTCCACACCCCCCACACGTACCTCGGGTGGATACTCCCGGGGTGCGTTCACTCAGTCGACACTGGCTCCCCGAGAGTAGGGAAGGATACACAACAACGAAAAATAATGCTCATGAATGCAGAAGAGCTATTCCATGCATGCAGTCACTTATCAATAGATGTGACGAAAAGAGACACAATCACCGAGGCTGCACTCAAGGATGGAAGAGGAAAATGAAGATCTGATAGTGAATGAAGCCTACCTATCCTCTAAGCTGCAAGTAGCGTTCATAAAATGATAAACATGGTAAAAGTTAAAAAAAAATAATTCAAATTAGAACATATCGGTGCCCAAGGGACTCCATACCTTTCACCAAAGACAGCTTCAGGATAGAGCCCCTGGGAGCTTAAGATTATATAATCATATCAACTTGACACTGATAAACAAGGTATACTTGTTAATAATGTAACTGAATTGCAGTTTCCAATTCACTATTCAATTTGTTGTTATAGCAATTACCGTCAGTTGGTAGTTCGTATCCTTTCAACAAGTACACCACTTTAGCCGATACAGATTCGCAAGATTTTTCCGTGCGTTCATAGCCCTGGTTACTCGTCTCGCACGTATCTTCGTCAAAGAAGAACATCGCGTCATCTAAAATGAAAAGGTTTCTGAAAAGTTTGGAGTAGAAACTAACAAATTTATAATTTATGGTAAAATTAAACTATATCTTCTATTAAGTTTCATGGTCATGTTAGCTCAGTTGATATAATTTCAATGTTTAAAGTCAAAACCTTAGTTGCAACAGACCCAACACTTACAAAAAAGATATTATACTGCAATAATATACACTACTCTTGACCATTTTTATTTCAAAAGCATTTGCTCTACCACCTAGATTCGAAAGCGGGAAATTGAATTGAAATGTAGTAAGGACAATCGATATTTGTTTTACCACTCTAAAAGCATATTTAAAACAGTTGAAGAACGTAACATTATGAAAACTGTTTATTTAATTTCCTTATAAAAAATAATGATAAATCCATTCATGTTAGTCACATCAGGGTACAGAAACATAACGGGTATGGTAATCAGCTCATCGAATCTAGTCTGACGTGACCACGGCTTTGCCGGAAATGGCGACTCTGACCACATTTTGAAACATGGGACAACCTACTTAAACTTAGTCACTTCAAAATTTAATATTTTTCTTATCAATTACTAACTAGGCATTGGTTGAATTGTATTTCAATTTTTTTATTCCTTGATTGTCATTCATAGGAAAAAAGGTTTAGCAGTTAACTAGCACTAATTAACTGACCCTTTTTTATAGTTTAGTGAAGGGAATGAACGATAAAAACACACCTGAATTATATCTATATATTCAACTTTGTGGTTCAATCGCCATTTTTGCTTTTCTTTCACACGAAACCCTTATAAAAAAACTTTAAACTTCTCGATATTAACATGCAAATGCGAATAATTATGAGCCGGTCGGTCACAAACAAGAAATATGTTGTTTTGGTAACGTCATATTTTTGCGTCGTCTACTAGTTATACTATACCCGTTATGTTCCTGTACCCTGGCTTAACCTAAATTTTCTATTTATGTATGTTGCCTTGTTGACGTCACGGTCACAAATCACTCGATTTGTGACAACAGCTCACAAAGTTTTACTCTTTAGTACCTATCCTAGTAGGAATACTAATATTCAAGGTAGAAACAATTGAGTGATTTGTGAAGTGACGTAAGCAAGGGAACACATTTAAAGATAAAATTAGGGGTTTAGCAGGTTAAATAATTCATTAAATATATAATTTATTATATTATACCAATCAATAAATAGTTTTTTACAAATTTACCTTCTTCAATTGTTTTAAATACGATTTCAGAGTGTTGCTGTTATTACGTCACGCACACAACATACCTCGATTGTCCTTACAATATTTCAATTCTGTTTCCCGCTTTTGAAACCAGATGGCGCCACGTACAACGCACTTTTAAAACAGAAATTGTAGATGGTGGTGTATTTTATCGTAGTATGTATTATCTTTGCTTAGAAAGGGGATCGACATGGGACAAAAACCTTTAGAAATTTCAGATTGGCTTATCATGACTGATGGTAGCACCCACTTTCCGAGTAAAGTAAAAAAATGTGTGTGAAATTGAGAAAAGGTTCTTTTCAGATTGTTTATATTATAGCATTTGATAATGTAATGTTCATATTGAGTCCACGAAAGAAAAGATCACAATTTGATGAGCATATAAAACATAATTGCAGGATTAAGGCAGTCTGATATGACTTGCAAGCAGATTTGATAAATTGTACAGGATGAAATTGTTCAAACATTTCTAACAACTAATATTGTTAGAAACTTTCTATGCATCCTAGAAAGTGTTTGAAATCCTAATACAGCTATGAATAAGTAATGCTGTATAGAGATTTACAATTATAATTTACTTGATTCAGCTGCCTCCGAAGCACATTCGCCGAAAGTGTTTATATTCGGATGAGAGTCCCAATTCACAAAACTGGACTCGTCTTCAGTAATATCGAGGACATATTTCACGTAGATCTTTTCAGAGTTTTCAGGTTTGATGGAATATGGGAAGCAAGAAATTGTTGGGCCTGATTCAGAATCTGCTTCACTTACCAAATAAACCTGCGAAAATTTTGCAAATGCACGAAGTTAATCATGAAAGAAAGGTAGAATATCAAAATTTCACCGTAAGTATTTTAATTACTATTACTCACCTTTTGAGTTGTTTGACCACTGAGAGATGCTCTAGCTGGTGAAACCTGCAAAATTTCCACTCAATTATCTTTTTACTCAAATTCCATTTTCCGTGAAAAATAATTTTTTGGGAGACAAACTCCTCACAAAATTTTGATATGCTTTTTACCTTATTTCAATTTCGGAATGAACCACATATACAAAAAGTGAAAAGAAATTAAAATCCAGAAGATAGATTACACTTACCAAACTCTGTAGAAGAAGAACTAGTACAATAAGGTTCCTCATTTTGAAACTGGTTGCGATATTCTGAAAAAAGAATTCATATTTTAGAAGAGCAATGATCAACTTACGCCTCTTGAAGACAAATATGGAAATTAATGATAACTATACACGATAATTAATGAAAAAGTAAAAAAAAAAACAATGAAAATATGTTAGAAAAATTACATTTAATGTAAATGAAATGTTTAACTTATATAGAAATTTTTATTGAAAAATAACAACAAAATATTGAAAGTTGATGAAACTTGTCACGGAAATTTTCTATTTGCAACAGTTTCTCTGAAATAAAATTTATATTAGATTACTTTAACATAATTCTATTTCACTAAAGAAATTAACACCAAAATAAAATAATTCAGTTTAAAATATTAATATAAAATAAATAATCAACAATAATAATTAATTAAAAATAACACCAAAAAATCTAAGAATTAAATATCATTTCACAAAAACACTCTCAAATATTAAATTCCTAGCCTATTTACCTTCTTATATCAAGGAAAAAATTGGAGAGAAATCAGACACCTTCTAATAACTGGGATGTACTGAGACTAGACTGCTGTGCTGTCACCACCCTTACTAATTTCCAGAACCTGGGAACAAATTGTACCAATAGCAAGATAAATGTACCAACTGGTACCAATAGCAAGATAAATGTACCATGAGACGCTTCTTTTGGTATAGCATTGCATTCAGTTATTTACATAATAAACCTATGCATGTTCAGTTGTCCATTGGCAGACCAGTGTTCCTGGGGTTCTAGGGGAGTTGCCACTGGGGGAACTGCCCATTTGGGGGAATTGCCATTGGGTGAACTACCCATGTGGGGGAATTGCCACTGGGTGAATTGCCCATGTGGGAGAATTGCCACCGGGGGAACTGCCCATGTGGGTGAATTGCCACTGGGTAAATTGACACTGGGTGAATTGTCACTGGGTGAATTGTCCCTGGGTGAATTGTCACTGGGTGGATTTTCACTTGGTAAATTGACACTGGGTGAATTGTCACTGGGTGAATTGTATACCTGTACGTGCCGATGATACCTTATACTGTTAAACCCTTGAAAATGTACAGTGATAAAGTTCCTCTCAATATGTCCTTATTCATGCTATCTCTACCCATCAAATCTCTATCCTAATTTATAAAACTTTTCTTTATTGGACACTGAACAGGTTTCAACAAATTCGCATTAATCTTAATTCAACTTGTATATTCTAATAATTTCAGCAGGTGTTGGTGGACCACGGCCTTCTTTAAATACCCACAATCTTATTTTCTTTTGTTCTTCATCTAAAATAGCTACATTCTTACTTTCTATTGGTTACAACCTAACTCATTCACTTTACAGGAGTTTACTATATAGACTCATAGAGGTACTGTAACTATGAAATTTGTTTCTTATATGACCCATCTCAGAACAGAAAACTTATAGTAGTTTAAAAGAATAATAGTATTTATTCATGAAAAGAATATGTTCTATTAATTTTTTTTTTTCATAACGAGAGTATTTTCTCATATAAAGAATATTATTCATTTAATAATTATGCTCAAGACTATATTTTTATACAAAACACATAATATCGTATACCTAGTTATTACAGTAGTAATGGTCTTTAAGTAAGTTAATACAGTAGACTCTTTACAAAATGGGTAAATAATATAATTGTCTTGGGGCCTAATTGTCTTGGGGACCCAATTGTCGTTGGCCCAATTGTCGTTGGCCTAATTGTCCTGGGCCCAACTGTCCTGGTCCCAACTGTCGGCGGGCTCAATTGTCCTGGGTCCAACTGTCGGCGGGCCCAATTCTCGGTCCACGCTTATATTGGTAGGGGGGGGGGGGGGGAGGTACACCTAAACAGACGGGGCGAGTGTGTGTTTTGTTCATCTTGTTTACGTAGTGATGCAGTCAGTGAGAGTTGTTCACCCAGTGACAATTCACCCAGTTGTAATTCACCTTCATGGGCAGTTCACCCGGTGGCAATTCACCCACATTGGCAATTCATCCACATGGGCATTTCACCCAGTGGCAGTTCACCCAATGGCAATTCCCCCACATGGGCAGTTCACCCAGTGGCAATTCCCTTAGTAGCAATTCGCCGTGCACCGTTCCTGGGTGGGTTAATGACATTTATTATCATTTCCAGACTGGTTTAATGCCAATAATTAATTTAATTGGATGAAATGCTCATGCATATTTAGTTATCATAATGTCTTCAAGTAAATGGCCTAAATTAGACAGGTGTGATGGAACATCTGTTGGAGAGAAATAATGGGCATTTAGATAAGAAGACACTTGCATATTGTCATTATAGAGACTATTTAATATTCCATGTAAAAGGGTAACTACTCAATTGCCGTATGCTCACAGTTACCGTACAAGGAGCGTTAACATAAGTCATTAGCCAATATGAATGTTGAAAATTTTGTTTAACCTATCATGACGTAACAATCACTTTACGGTAACTGTAAGCAGTCGGTAATGGAGTCGTTACCCTGTGTAAATTTTATATGAGAATATATAAATATGATCTGAAGAAACCAACATTTATAATATTTAACTATAAATGCTTCATGCAGATGGGTTAAAAAGTATAAGAATTATAATGATGATTTATATTGAAACGAGAAAATAGATTTGGGAGAAACTTAAAATTTATACTCCATAATTGATATATTAAAAAAAAATCATTATTTGTAATTAAAGCGTATATTGAAGGGTTAAAACAACCATCAATAGTTGTAAATAAAGTATTATTATATTTAAGGGTTAAAACAACCACAAATAGTTGAAGATAAAGGTTTATTTATTGAAGGGTTGAAACAACCTCTTGAATGTATACATTGTTTATAATTATTAAAAAAGAAATTGACTGGTAATATGTAATGAACGATGTACCAGCATTACCCATTTTATTCATTTCAGAATTACATGTAAAACATTTGAGATATTTTATATGAAAAAAACCTTCATATTTAAGAAAATTATTATTTCTAATTTTCGGAATTGCATGAAAGAATTTGTGAAGACTGAAATGTAAGTTAATTCTATCTATGCTTTCTTATCCAATGAATTCATTAATATCTGACTGAATAGAAAAGGAATTTTGGATTAAACCTTCTCTAATGAAGTTTAAAAACATGAAATTGAATCAATTATACTTAGCGACTATTTCAAAATAAATTGTAGGATAAGTTACGAATTATCGGTCAGTTACATATCTTCTGTCATATAAGAAAAATAAAAAAGATATAACAATAATATTTTATTGGTATCCATGATACCTTCAGGTATCGTGGTTACCAATAAAAATAAAATAAAGGTATCATGGATACCAATAAAAATGAAATAATCATTACTACATCGTTAATTCGTAACTTTATGGAATAATTAATAATATAACTTCATATATATTTTCATTATAATTCAATGTTGTAATCATAGGGTGAATTCCGAGTTATCGGACAGATCCACGTAAGAAAAAGTATTTAATAATTGCTAGTTAACTTTTATTTAAATTGATATTCAAGAAAAAAAAACGCCGTTTGGAATTTATGTTGTATATACCTTTACAAATATATATCAAATTAATATTTATCGTGAATTTACGGGTAATTCTTTTTAATTTTCCTCACAATCATTACCAGTCGTTGTTTCTTTCTTTTCTCTGAAAATATCTACTGCATTTATCTTCTATTCGGAACAAAAGAAAACCAAATGAAAATAGTTTTTGTTGTTGTATTTAGTTAGTAATTTTATTTATTTCAGTTGGTATCCATGATACCTGCAGGTATCATGGATTCCAACTAAAATAAATTATAAATATGTCTTTTTTTTCTAGGTAGGAAGAGCTTAGCAAAAAGTTTGGGTGAAAATCTTTAAAACCCAACGTGTGTACGGTCTTTTAGTGTCACTGCTTATAGCTGGTGACCACTTTTAGAGAAACGCTGAAGACAAGGGTCGGCAAATGTAGCACTCAGGCTCTTTTGGCACTCAGAGTAGCACTCGTGCCAGCAGGGAAACGGTGCTATATTTTCTTCCTCAGAATAATTTCAATTTTTAGTCATGACTGCTTTATAAATTCCTGCCGGTGTTTAAAATTTTCACCTCTTTCTCGTTTTATATTAAGGTGAGTTATTTGTATATCTTTCATACGTTTATATATGGACACACAATACAGTATACACTAATAAGAATTTGTGCAATCATTTTTAATTATGGTAGCCAGATTTTGGCTAACTTATAGGCTTAATGTCATCTCCATTTTCTTTATGTTTTTCATTTTTATTTTTTATGTGTTTAAACTTTTGTGAGATCATTAATAAACTTATTATTATATAAATTATTATTATTAGAGGTTATTTAAACTCTCCGTTGACGGTTTTTTAAGGTTTCAAGCTTTCGAATAGAAAGATTTCTATTCATCATCAAGAGAAGGGTGGAAAACCTGGACCTGACAATGAATTTTATGACATTTGGTTGTATGTTGGATACCGTCTTTCTTTTAAGCTATATATCCTAAAATTTATTAATATTAATTAATCTATTAAATATTAAAATATGAGAGAAAAAATTAGAAAATTTCTTACTATCTATACTCTATAGCTATTGATAACTACATCAATTATCTAGAATATTTCTACTTTCTATATATCTGTGACAAAATCAAGTGTGTTTTATTGTTTTCAGGTGTTTCCTTGTTTCTATGCATGTTCTCTTTTCCTATGTGTCTTCTCTATTCCAATGCGTTACTTGTTGCTATTTGTGTGTCCTCTTGATCCTTATGTGTGTCCTCTTGATCCTTATTGTGTCCTGTTGATCATAAGTGTGTCCTGTTGATATTAAGTGTGTCCTGTTGATCATAAGTGTGTCCTGTTGATATTAAGTGTGTCCTGTTGATCCTAAGTGTGTCCTGTTGATTCGACCAATTTTCCATTCGATCAATTTTCCATTCGATCAAGAAGGTGGCCGTCCATCGAGTTTCGCACTATCCCAACCTATCCTTCCTACCATTGCTGGGGACTTTAATTAATCTTGTAACATATAAAGAAAATTCTAGCCTTAGTACGAATCCCAAATACATATTAAAGGACATGTCAAGCTACTTCTTCCAGTATTATTATTATATATAAATCATGGTAACAAGATCTACTAGCAGTAAAATATTGCAAGTTAGTTTCTATGATAACCCATGGTTTTCGTTATCATTGTCAATTAGTGTAAATAGATCCAATATCATTTCGATCAATTTTGTTTCGGTCAATTCTCCATTCGATCAATTGTTGTTCGATCAATTTTCTTTTCGATCAATTTTCCATTCAATCAATTTTCCATTCAATCAATTTTCCTTTCGGACCAATTTTCCTTTCGGACCAATTTTCCTTTCGGACCAATTTTCCTTTCGATCAATTGCTTTCGATAAATGCGATAGGAGCGGCGTGCTCAAGAAATTCGGATGTATTTTTTGAGGCTAGCGACAAGAAGATTAGGTAAGTTTCCCTTATTCTATTTTCTATCAAATCAAAGAAAATTATATTCTGAGTGGTGACTAAATTATTATTAATAGTGATGCAAGAAAAAATTGTTAAACATAGTAGAGTTCCAATTATATGAAATACAAATTTCATGGAATACATGTAATGAAGAAACCAAAATTTATGAAATACATAATATAAGAACTATTTTATAATCCCTTTCTTTGATTAATAGCTGTGTTTATTTATTGTTTGTTTAAATTAGGAAGTAAGATTCTTTTTTATATTTGCAGAATAAACTTGTTAAAAACGATATAATAAAAACATATTTTATGCATTCCAAATTTTATGGATTCCATACAATTGAACTCTTCTGTATTGAAAAAAAATATATATTTATAGATATTTATTTAATTCATGTAAATTACATGACCTATCCGAGTTTTATACCGCCATTCAAAACGACGCCATGCTCCGCTTCATTTACACCTAGTTAAATTATCATCTAAATAATTATATTTCTATAGAGTAGTTTTTTAATGTTAGAAAATGTGGTACCTTGCTATTACTAACTCACAATTTATCCCTAGTTGAATTGCACCATCTTACTAGATCCTGTAACTAACTTATACCTATAAGGTAGGTATGCTAAAATACTTTCATATATTTTCAGTGGGTTCATAACAAATACATATATAAAAAGAGTGATATGAATGAAGATTATCTAACAAGTTTCATATCAGTGTTATACATTTAAGTTTATAATTAGTAATTATGTTGCACATAAGCTATTAAAATGATAGGATGTTACAATCTGTCATCAGTATTTACACACAGAGAAAGGATTAGTTGAATCAAATCATATTTGATTTGTTTTGACTAAATTTTATGGTTTATCTGTGCGCCTACCTACGTGGTGAGTTGCAGGTACTATTTAATATGAGTTAAATTGACGTTGGTTAAAACAACACATATGTGAGTTGATTATTTTTAATTCCCGTTGGTCACAACAACTATCTGTGATAGTCAAAACTGCTCGTGATGGTTGAACCAATTATATGTAATGGTTAAAACAACTACAGAACAAGGTTACATCAACTACTTGTGTATGTTTCTCCAATCACTCCTATGTGTTATACCAACTACTCGTGTAGGTTATACCAACTGCTTGTGTAGGTTATACCAACTACTCGTGTAAGTTATGCCAACTACTCGTGTAGGTTATAACAACTACTCGTGTAGGTTACATTAACTACTCGCATAGGTGATATCAACTAATCATGTAGGTTATATCAACTACTCGGTTAGGTTATATCAACTACTCGTGTTGGTTATATCAACTACTCGTGTATGTTATACCCACTGCTTGTTTAGGTTATACCAACTACTCGTGTAGGTTATACCAACTACTCGTGTTGGTAACATTAACTATTATAGTGTAGGTTAAATCGGACTAGTTAGCAGTAGCCAGACTTTTTACAAGACTTTTTCAGTCACTTTATTTACTCTATTAAATTATAATCTCGAGTTAGGTCCCGGTATCAATTAGATTAGACTATTTATTTTCTAGGACCAAATCTAACATGTTCACATTTATTTTCTACTTTTGCTTCTGTGATATGCATACTATTTTAATTTTAAAATATAATTGATCACCTAGACCTATCCTTGCTTTTTGGAATGTTTTCGATCCTATGAATTGATATATGGTTATCAGTTGTAAATTAATAGATTAGATTGAATAAGTAATCTCATCAGGTCAGTTTATAAATAAGTAGTTAGATGACATAAATAACTTTACGTAGTGATAAATAGGTAGGCTAGATGAATTAATTAACCTGGCTAGATTACAAAAGTTGATAAATCTTTGATATGCTGCAATTGTACTATAACTTAATGAATAATAAATTAATGATAAAGCCTTTATCTTCTAAACCATATTTTAGTGCAATTCATCTTACTCATAGGCACTGATATTGAAATATGCTAATAGAATTACCAAGGTCAAATTGAAAACGAAATATAAACATTTAAGTTTTAGATTTATTATTTAAAAGTTTAATTTGAATTCTCGTCACTTTCTTTCACGACTGTAGGTTGCCAATTCCTGAAATAAGAGATTCGTATATTAATGTATATTGAATAAAAATTCACAGTATCGTTCATATACATTATCAATAACATCACCTACTCTTTTTCCTTTTGTGATGAGATAGCGACAGCTTCGATATTCTTTTCATGTCTGGAATCCCTAAAAGCATATGAAAAAGTAAGAGCTAATCATATTGCAAATACATATTTAGAAATCATCTAATATTTTCAAATACTTACTTTGACCTAGCATAATTGTTCATGAACCATTCAAAGGAATTGAAGAGGACTCCGATAGTTGATGACGTTGATCTACTTCATCAATTCTTCATCAAGATCTGAAAGTAGATTCAGAAAATATAGAAAACCATATATTCATAAAGAAATGAAAAGAATTATTAACTGAGAATTCTTTCATATAGGTAAATTTTTTATATAAAATGTTAAACTAATTATAAATCTTCAGATGCAGTATAAATTTAGCTCTAATAAATGCAATGGATTTTTCTAGCTAATCCTCATAATTTTGTTCATTATACACTCATAATGTAGACTTTAATTAAATACCAAGAAAGTATAATATATCAAAAGGCTCACCTCTGGTTGGAGTTCTCCCTGTTAAATCCCTGGACGGTGTTCTCCTCTGACTACCTCCCTGGATGGAGTTCTCCCAGTCATAGAAAACTAGGGTCAAGTAGGTAAATTGCAGCACTTTAACTAACTGCGGTCTCTTATCTCAGAAACATTAATAACCATCATGACTTCAAGGCACTCGTGAAATGAATAGAACCTATCATAAATTGAGCTTAAATTATGATGTTCAACAATTCAGTATATAGCTAAACTAATTTCAGAATGATTTTGAGACTCTCTTAATAGGGTCACAATTAGAAATTAAAGAACCGAATTTGGCTGTGTAACCCTACCTATAGGTACACCAACTAGTTTTAAAATATATAGATTATCAGACCACTTTACTCAAGATACTAGTTCCGAAATATCGGACGGCTCCACATTTTCGGTCGCGTAAGAAAAACTATATTAAATTAACTTTTATTTTAATTAGCTATTAGGTAGCTATATACTATATTTCATACGTGACCGAAAATTTGAAATCGCCTGATAATTTGAAACTTACCGTATTCTGAGGACAGCGCAGTAACTGCCTAGCCTATGTAGAAGGGGTGTAGGTCATAAGCCCCCCGGTCATGAACCTCCCCGGTCATGAGCGCCCCTAGGTCATAAGCCCCCCCGGTCAAGAGCCCCCCCGGTTATGAGCCCTCCCGGTCATGAGCCCCCCTGTTTTTAAATCCTTATTTACCTATACTATTTAATCCTTATTGACACTTTTGTAGTTCATTACTGAATAGACATAAAATATATGTATATCGGGGGGCGTGCCGCCCCCGAACCCCCCTGCCAGATCATTAAACAATCATGAAGTGTGCAGTACAACAAACTAGCGGATACAACAAACTACATTAGTAACTCTCAGTTATTTCTATCTAAGTAATTCTTCATTTGTTTAACTAGGTAAATAAGGATTAAAAAATCAGGGAGGTGGGGCTCGTGACCGGGGGGGCTCATGACCGGGAGGGCTCTTGACCGGGGGGGCTCTTGACCGTACCCCATGTAGAAGGTATTGACACTGAAAAAAAACAGCTAGGTAGGTATGATGCTTAAATAAGTTAACATATAATAATTTAGGAAAATTAGTTTGGATATCAGTTTACAAACTGGAAGGCAGTAATCAAAATTTATTATTATAAAAGTTAAATACTGATAATCAGCTCTTCAAATAACTACCTATATAAAGCCACCAAACTATCAATCACCAATATTTTAGAATATTTAAGCAGACATTTATCAATTTATTATTGGAATTAATTAATAATCGATCGTCAGCGATAATACTATTTAATGCATATAACGCTATTGTTTGCACTTAAACTAAAATGGTATTGAGGAGCGTTCACATTCAACACGTAACACACTTGAAACAAGATTTGAACTGAAAAGTGTTATGCGAATAAATTAGCTTTGAGGAAAGCATAAGTTGCCACTTACTCATTTGATTGAACTCACATATAAACTTAAAAAAAAAGTAGCACTAACTCTCATAGTAAGTTAATTTATACACCAGATAAATAAGATTAACAGTCTTTGTGGGTTACATTATCACACTATGTCATAGTTGTTTTAACAAGAACCCAAACTTACAAAAAAGTAGCGCCATCTCTCATAGTAAGTTAATTCATACACTGCAGAATACATTGGATTAACAGTATTTGTGGGTTACTATAACACACTATGTCATAGTTGATTTAACTCGCACCTAAACTCAAAAAAGTAGCGCCAACTCTCATAGTAAGTTAATTCATACACCAGATACATTGAATTGACAATCTTTGTGAGTTACTTCAACACACTATGTCCTAGTTGTTTTAACATATGTTCAAACTCCCAAAATGTAACTCCAACTCTCATAGTAAGTTGATTCAAACCATAAATTGATTTGAATTAACTATGTTTGGTGACACACCATGTCATAGTTGTTTTAACACACGTGAAAACATGAATATAGTCAAACCAACTCATGTATTAAAGTGATTCAAAGCATAAATTGTTGACCCATTAAATATGAGTAAACTTTTTTCTCTGTGTAGAGAAATAATAATGCAAAATAAACATTAATTCATAAAATAAACAAATTAATAAGAAAAAATAATGAAAATACATTAATTGATAAATATACTTTTGGATATATATAAAATCCAGTAATTTGGAGGGTCATTTAACTCGACAAGAAATATATTTCTCAATTGTCCTAAATTTTAGAATGATAGGACATAGAAAATTATTTCTAAATTTGAATTATAAATTTCATTATAATTGAAAAAATCAAGAAGTCTTTTGTTTTCTTCAAAATATAAGCACTGTCAATAAATTAAACTAATTTATCACATATCCCACAAATTATAATTTCAAAACTTTCTATAGTTGTACTATATAAACAAAAATATTATACATACAGTAAGATATAGAACTCTCGCAAATTTCTGTTTCAAAAGTGCTTTGTGCTGCCATCTGGGTCTCAAAATGGTAAATAGGATTGAAATATAGTAAGGACAATGAAGGTATGCTATGTGTATGACGTCATAACAGTAACAGTATATCTCTTTTTAAACAATTGAAGAGCGTAAAATTATTAAAATTGTTTATTTATTGCCATAATGATAAATAGTAACTGATCCATTCAAGTTATTCACCCTGCTTGATGATTTAATCCCTAATTTTCTACTTAAGTGTGTTGCATTGATTACGTCACGGTCACAAATCACTATATTTGAGACAACAGCTCGCAAAGCTGTTATCACACAGAATATTGACCAGCAACTGATTTAGTACCACAGTATAAGGAATACCTTCTATTTTTTAGTAGTGTCAATAATTGAGTGATTTGTAACCGAAACGTAATTACTATATCAGTTAATCAACAGTTTGGTTCTAGATATATTCCACCCCGGTATATTCCATCCCAGATACTGTATATTCCACCCCGATAAATTCCACACCGGTTTATTCTACCCCGGTAAATTCCACCCCGGTATATTCTATCCCAGGTTTATTCCATCCCGGTATATTCTATCCCAGGTTAAAATGATCTGTTGGGTGAAAATAAAAAGTCAAAGAATTTATTTTAGATGGCCATTTGTTAAATATTGCGTAGCCAAGAAGAAATAACTCTGACGATATCTTAAGACATTTGGACAATATTTAGAGGTAGCTGAAGTCAATTGAAATTTTATCCTATTATACAAAAATACAAATATTCATACTATGGCAATATATTTCAAAGCTTACATGTTGAGCAAGTTAATATTAATTCCATATCACATGAAACTGCAGTATATGCTCTTACAACAATGGTTGAAAGAGGTGTAGAGGGGTTCGGCTGGCAGAGACAACCCACTCAATGTTTTTTCTTTTTGCATATAAGATGTCTTTTTTTATATTCTTGGACAAAACTCCCGTGGCCTAAATCTCTCCATCTACAATAGGGCAATTATCTTCCCATTCTTAAAACCCTGTGCAATAATCCCCATCTTCCTATAAAAAACCTCCTGGTAAAAAAATGTAAAATACCCCCTATGTAAAAAAAGCCTTCGGTTAAAAACCGTTTTACACATCTTTTACTCGAAGTCAAAATGAAAATTCAAAATAAAATAAAATAACACGTAGTTAATATCGCTGTTGGGTTTGCGAAAGTGAAGATAATCAACTTGTGATTGAAAATCAAAGTACCTCAACTGATAAAGAGCGTTCACACAACATTTCTTTCTGCTGTTCAATCACATGTATAGTGAAAAATAAACAGCTTGTGATTGAACAACATAAGGTTTAATTTGCAACAATGAAAATGCAGTTTACCTAGTATTTTATAAAATATTAGTAAATGATTAATATTTATAACCAAACATACCAAACACGTAAAATGGGGTGAAACTAATCGGGGTGGAATATACCTAGGGTGGAACCGTGGAATATACCGGGGTGGAATATACTGGTCATCAAACAGTTTCTATGATTTTACGCTCTCCAATTGTCTTAAATATAATTTTAGAGTGTTGTTGTACAAACAAAATACCTCGATTATCCTTACTATATTTTAATTCTACATCTACATACCACTTTGAAACCCAGATGGCAGCACAAAACGCAAATTATTGAAAAAGAAATTTGCAAAAGCAGTGTATCTTATGTACAAAGTGTAGCAAAAGTGAGGCACCTACTACTTAAAAAAAAATAATTATGTAAAAACTAAGAAAGATAGAACCATTTGGTTAATTTTAAACAAAAAAGGGATTTAAAGGTTTCATATACATTATAATGGAAATACTCGTGAATTTTAGCCAACTTTAGCTGCCTGTATTTCTTTCAAATGTCTACTATTTATGTCTATAAATATACGCATTCTTTTAACCATAGATTCCATTAGCTACTTTTCTTAGAATATCTGAAGTAATGCTGTGTATAAATTAAACGATGTTTGCTTTCAAATCTTCTAAATTATGGAGTCTTTAAATATCCCCATAAAAAGAAAGCTAGAGGGGTCAAATCCGGAGATCTAGTGCCCAAGGAACAGGACCGAAACACAATATCAATCGATCTGAAAAAAGTGTCTTAAGAAATTCAAGTGATTGTTTTGCTGTATATGCGCTGTGACATTGTCTTGTTGGAACCATATTTCCTTTATTTTCATGTCTTGGAATAAACAATCTGAATGCATTTTCGATATGATGCTCTCTTAATAGTCTTAGTTTTCCAGTTCCAATCCTCAAAGAAATAGGGACCGATAACACTCTTTCTGCTGACAGGGGTGGGCAGAAATATATTTTCCAGTACCACAGATAGAAATTCCAGTGCTCTGAAATCATTTTTCTTCATAGAAAATGAAATTTAATGATACACTTAGTTATTTTCTGTAGTTTTTCAAATAACACATAATTGCACCATAGAAGGAAAGGTAAAATCAATCAGATTACTAGCTTTATCAAAACAAATTTCACTCTCAAACATTCAGACAGAATTATCAATAAAATTAAGAAACATTTGCATATTTTAGAAAAGCATTCCTATCAAAATTAATATAGATTAAATTAAATCAAGAAGCAATGATATTCTATGCTATAGCGAGCAAGTAAGTAAAGTATTGGGTTTGAGAGATAGAATAACGGACAGATGCAATCTATTTTTTCTTCTTCTATTCTGACGGCCATTATAAGGTCGTAACACACTCTATTATACAAGTGCTCAACAATTAATGATTACACAGTATTGTTTAATTTCCACATTGCCACTGTATAAAATAGTAAATCAGCAAAATATACTTATTACAAATACTATAAACAGGCAAAATGCAAATATATTAACGGACAAAAGCAATCACGTACGAAACCTGAATATGATAAATAAATATTTAAAATAGTCATCGATAATTTATAAAATTTTCTTCTAATGGATTTTAATTTCCATTAAATTTAAAATGAGTAACTTTTAATAATTTGTAAATAGGTTGAGGTGGGCACCGGTGCCATTTGAGTGCCAGAAAGAGCACTCGGTGCCGCAATTGCCCACCCCTGCGAGTCTTGCATGTCATAACGCACCAGACAGTATACATTAGGTAGGGCCAAAAAATAACATTTTGGAAATTACTTATGGAATAGTGATATAAAATTGATATGGCAAGTAAAGGTACGTGTACTGAAATTTGAGTGAATTCTGACATGATTAACAGTTGCCCCAAAGCGATTCAAATTTCAAAATAATAAGACTTTTGGTGATTTTTACTACATTTTGGCAAAAAACTCATAAACTCTGATTTAGTATCTTATAGAATAGGAAGATAGCTAGAGAAGAGCTTATTTTGGCGTTTGTGCCGGGAAATCAGACAGGTACGACAATGTCTACAGTTGCCCCCACCCCTCCAAATTGTTCAAATTTAGGCACAGCTGGAGACTGTATTATAGTCAGTGTAGTGCTCCACACTTATGGAGGTCTGCTGCTCAACAAAGAACATAATGAAGTGTATTATCTGCAACAAATTGATGAAAAACATCAATAATTGATTAATAAACCAACATTTTAATATGAAGTTGACAAAGTTGACAAAGTGAATTGCATGGGTTATTATTTAATAGCTAAAATCCGAGTAAATTCGAAATTTTTGCAATACGAAAATATTGATAAATGCTTTCATAAAATGACATCAATACAATTCACAAAGTTTTTTGATGATTTAATTATTTCTATCTTATAACAATATCAGCATGATTGCTCTATAAAGCTAATTTCAAGAGAAATATTGTAATAGTAATATATTTCACAAAAAAAGTGCTCGGGGCAACTCAAAAATATCAAATATTAATCTGCAATTTTGCAAGTTGTGTTTTTTCGTATATTGCCAACTAATTTTACCTATTCCATTGAAAAAAACAAAATCGAATATTTTAGAATTATCAATGGGAAAATATCATTTTGTACAAAATTTCAAATGTTTTGGGGCAACTCAAAAATATCGAGAAATGGCCTGGAAATTGGCATGCAATGTTCTTTTATAACGTATCAACTTATTATAACTATTCCACATGAAGATTCTGAAGTTTGTCCGAAACCCCTATTTTTTGGCCCACCCTAGTATACAACCTTTTGAGGATGAAGTGAGAGTTCATTAATAGTTTTGAGAATTTCAGTACCTAAATATCTACGATTTTGTTCGTTGACATGGCCAGAATGGTTATCATAATCATATTTAGACAATTGGAATTAAATCTTGTTAAAAATAAATATTTCACGTTCTAATTTAGTTTTAAATAGGATATTTTACATATTTTATAAGTGATTAATAATTATAGTAATTCATTTTAATGAAGGATGAGTATATTTTCATTGTTTCTCTATCGTCTATGACATATATGATAATTCTTTATGTTAGCTACATAACCTGTGTGTTAATTGATAGCTGTACAGTGTATACAGTGAATACAATGTACTTAAGACGAACCCGAGGAAGCCATTGATTGTAAAATTTACTTCGAAACCTAAGATGTGATTTATCTTGCTGAATGTTTAAACAGTAATTTTTGTAAATTTCCTTTTTGTATTTCTATTTGATGTATCTTTTCTTCATAGTTATTCCTCTGTAAACATTGTTTTTTATTTCAATAAAGAATTTGAATTTGATATATACGATTTATAGTCAAAATACTGAGTCTGACGCTAAAATCAGTAATTCAATTAATCCCAACTTTCTTGCCTCAGATGGCCTGAAAAAAAGATATTTCTCCATTACTGAATTCACATTTATGATCTTTCCTGTTTGGTGCAAACCACAAATTCTTTTTTTTCTGTATTTTTTGTCAAAGAATCCTAACTAATTTAATTTTTGAGCTATGAGGGTTTTAATTAATATATTCCTAATTATCTATTACTGATGAAACGCAGTTTGAAATTTCTTCTCATTTTGAAGAATCTAAACATAGATGGCCGTGATGTAGTTTATTGTATTCGCTAGTTTGTTGTACTACGCACTTCATGATTGTTAAATGACCTGGATGCACGCCCCACACACATATATATTAGATTTAAAGTAATAATTGGAAAATATCACCGAAACAGGAAAGATCCTATACATGTATATAAGGGGGCATAACGTCCCCCGAACTCACCTGCCATGCAGGTCATTAAACGATCATGAAAAGTGCAGCACAACAAACTAGCGGATACAAAAAAAATTACATTCGGGCTTCATGTACAAAATGTTTGAATATTTTAAATGAAAACACGAGTATTAAATTCAAGGTTTAAATTGTTTAATACTTATGTAATAGATAGAGAGTAAATAGCTTCAAAAAGTATTAGTTTCTACCAAAACACGGTTACGATTTTGGGATTCTTTGGAAAAATATATATAAGAATATAGCAAAAAGGGTGGTATACACCAAAATAGTCATATGCAAAAAAATAATATATAAAATTCCAATTATTATCTCTAAAAACTAAAATTCCTTATCCATAGATAAATACACCTTCTAGTCAAGAAAGAAAATCTTTAGTACATCAATAAAATAAGACAATTAAGGAAATATCTTGGATCTTTCACATTTGCAAACCACAACCAAATTTAATTTGAATTAATTTTTTCTTATGTAATTTTGTCCATAGAATCCGAAAATCATAACCGTTTTTGTAGAAACTGATACTTTTGAGATATGAGGGTTTGAAGTTATTTATTCCCTATGTAATTGGTTGTATTCGCTAGTTTGTTATACTGCACACTTTATGACTGATTGAAGACCTGGCAGGGGGGTATGGGGGGCGGCACGCCCCCCTCCCCCCCTTACACGTATACCAGTATTGAAGTAATGAATGAAAATATCACGGAAACTGGAAATGTTCGATGTATGTATTTAGGGGGGCGTGCCGCCCCCGAGCCACCTGCCATGTCAATAATTAATCATGAAGTGTGCAGTATAACAAACTAGCGGATACAACAAACTATATTACAGTTTCATGTAAAAAAATTATAATGTTTGAGTAATTTCAATGAAAACACGAGTTTTTTCAAAGTTCTCAATCCTTCAGTAATATATAAGAAATAAATAACTTTAAACCCTCATATCTCAAAAATTATTAGTTTCTACAAAAAAACGGTTATGATTTTCGGATTCTATGGACAAAAATACATATAAAAAATAATTTAAATTAAATTTGGTGGGGGTCGTCAAATGGGAAAGATCCAATATATTTACAATAAACTTATATTTATTACCTGAAGATATTATCATGCACATTTCTAATCCCTTCTAGATTAGTTTAGAAGCGTATGCGTCACAGTCGTCTGGTACGTATTATTGATTCAAATGAATATACAGGTACACCTTATTAATTCTAATTGTAGTGGGAGTTACAGGTGTGAAAAGAACATACCTGCCTAGGTCTTTCATTCAAGGCTCTACCTACCTAGTATCTTCAGTCATCTAACGTCTGTGAGTAAGAGAGGTTGTGAGTGTGTCTGTCCACACGGTGCTACGCCAGTGAGAGATCAAAGGAATTAACATTCAGAAGAAAAATTTTATATTTGAATTGAAGAATATTATGAGGTGAGATATATTATTCGGTAAGGGTTTAGTTTTTTATAAATTTGTTAATTAATATGAATTCAAATAGAAACAGTATACAGTCGTATGAAATCTACATCGAAATATCATGAATAGTGATGGTGAACAAATTCATTTTTTGTACATACATATTTATTCTGAATAATAATACAAAAACACTGATGTTTATTCTTTCATACGAAAAATTTATACTTATTATTTATTTATACATATGCTATCGTTACCCATTTGTTATTTTCAAAATAATACGTAAAAAATATTAATATATGTATTACTCTCGTGAAATTATAAGTTGTTTAATTGCAATTACTTAAAAAATGATATACATTAAATATCGTAATTTTTTTTATCTCCAATCATTCTTGCTATCTGTAATTATATATAACGTTTGACATAACTATTTCATCAATGAGCTACCATTGGAAATATCTTAACAATCTACTTTCAACTCCCAATCTAAAGTGACTCCAAACCATTAATTCATTCATTCCCATGCAGCAAGGAAATGCATGTGTATGCCTAGCAAACAGACTAGGTACCTTATTCTCCAGTTCAACCTAGAACAGTACACACCAATGGAAGGGTTTGTGTCTGTGACGTCATTATAGCAATAATCTACTATCTTATTTATGGCAATTAAAATCAGTAACGTTATTGTTGTTAAATAGAATAGTAAATGTTGTTAAAATTATCAGGTATTTAAATTTAGATTCCAGACTGTTTTTCTGATGACGTCACGCAGACAAATTATTCTATTGTCAGTGCAACTTTTCTTATGATGTGGTTGTCCCACTCTTTATGCTTAGTGTGGATGTCCCACTCTTTATGCACAATGTGGTTGTCCCACTATCTCACTCTTTATGAACAGTGTGGTTGTCCCACTATTTCACTCTTTATGCACAGTGTGGATGTCCCACTCTTTATGCACAATGTGGTTGTCCCACTATCTCACTCATTATGTACATTGTGGTTGTCCCACTATCTCACTCATTATGTACAGTGTGGTTGTCCCATTCATTATGCTTTGTGTGGTTGTCCCACTATCTCACTCATTATGTACATTGTGGTTGTCCCACTATCTCACTCATTATGTACAGTGTGGTTGTCCCATTCATTATGCTTTGTGTGGTTGTCCCACTCTCTCACTCATTAGTGAGCTAAGCATGGATTAGTGTATCTTTTTTCACAGCAGTTCAAAGTTTAACATATTGTGCCATAACCGTTACATGGTTTGGTGTGTGAAACCATTGTAACATAATTAGTGATTAATTTGGTAAAGCTTTTATTAATATGACTTCTACAAAGAACATCCCGTTGCTGTTCAGTTTAATCGTCTTCTCGAAAACGGGTTTGTTAGTTTCAATGCATTTTGCACACATGGTTTCACAAAACTTTAATGTAATGTGTATGTAAAGATATAAGTAGATTTGAACTTTCTAGTTGTGTTATTATTTCCAAAACTGTTTTTCCAAGTCGCCATTTTTGTAATCACTCGTGGGAATGACTTTACTGTTTACACTAGAGCAGGAGATGGCGCTTTCGGGGACAAACTTACATACCTGGTGTACTAACTGATGAGTTACTCTTCTTTCCTTTGAGCTTGTTAATGATTAACTTCTAGCAATTCAAATAATGGTAACTGAATATATTTAAGGATATTACCTTGGTAGGTACTCCAAAGGCTACTACGTGCACCTAGCTGCCAGAGGTTAGATCTAGAGATCCAGAATGTCAAGGTAGGCCACAGTACTCACCCCGTCAACTGTGACTCATGCTAAATATTCACTGAACAGTCAACTTTAGAGTGCTTTACTGATGTTCTACCTAGATTATTTTACTTAAAGATCTTTTTATAAGTTCTATAGAAATCATTTGAATTTTACAATATTTTTGATTTAGTAGAAGTAGAAGTATTTGTTTGTTAATATACTGTTGTTCAAATAGAAAAATCATGCTTGATTTCATCTTAAAAATGTTCCTCAAGAAAATCAAGTGAGATTGCACTGGATTTTTAAATTTATTCCAGTGTTACAATTAAAGTACAATGTAATGATTAGATAAATCGCCAGGCTTACTAGTTAGGTGGCTAAATTAATGAGCTTGGTGATTATTGTCCAATTTGTGAATGAAATGGTGGCGATAGTAGACACCTATCGACTTCTTCTGAGAACTAGCCAGGGGCAGCAGGTTTTTATGAGACAAACACAGGTGGTGGCATCTGTGTGTACCTGTAATGGTACACTTCCTCTGAGATATGAAATGTAGTACTCGGGGTACCAACCGGATGGGCACATCAGACCATTCCAAACACTTAAAATTGATTAGATGAC
>CANNZV010002590.1:0-61895 GCA_947561585.1 Caprella mutica | reverse complement strand
TATTTACTAGGTATTATATATTAATATATAGAATATATTTAATACAACTTAACATTAAAGGGGGGGTGCGTCTAATTTTCATATCAAATATTTTTTCATAATACCATAAATAAACAATGATTAGTTACGGATATGAAATGTTTCATCTCAAATCACTGTATTTTCAGAGAAAATAGGGTTTTTATTAGTTAACATAAGCTTATGCGATCATCTCATAGATGGCGCTGTTTACATTATTTCCAGAACGTTCCAGAACAATCTTCATGAACGTTTATAGAATGTCTGATTATCTTCCCAAATAAGCCATAATAAATAAATTTGTGATTTATATACAATATACTAACAAATAAGGTATTTTTAGAGTTATAATTAATAATATCACTCACAGATATACAAAAGTTTTTTGCACAACGTTTGTGAAATCACAGCAAGATGGCGTCAATGAGTCGAGCAAAGCTTATGCTATTTATCACTAGGTGGCGCTTTTTCAAAATAAATTAAATTTTCTTGAGAAATAGATTAGTAATGAAGATAAAAACAAGGGTGGTAATAAAAAAGTCCATATTTCTTCAAGCTTTCGATTTTTTCAAAAAATCATCCTCAGGAAACCTAAATATATCTTAATTCTACTATATAAATACAAAATTCTCCTATCTAGGATACAGAAATCAATAAATATCACTAATGTTACAATTAATTAAGTTAAATAAACAAATAAATGAACTCAGTGAAAAACAATCTATATATAAAAGAAAAAATCATTTTAAAATAAATAATTCAGTTGAAGCCCCTTGTGAATTTAATTGGGGCTTCTGTTCATAAATAAAAATGGATTCCAATGTCCTCAAATCGTAACTATTGCAGGTTGATAAAATTTTGAAATCATTTTCCGAAATTTGATGGTTATTATCATATGAATGGTTTAAAATTTTGCTATTTTCTTGATTAGATAAAACAGTAAAGGGGTTTCTGAAGGAAACCCCTCTGTGTTGACAAACTCGAACCTTTAATTGTTTCCTTGTCTCGCCTATGTAGGCCGCGGAGCACTGTCCGCAAGTGAATTTATAAATGACGTTGGAAACAAGTAAAGGTGGGAGTTTGTCCTTATACTTAAACATATTGCCAATAGTGTTAGAAGAATTGAAAATGAATTTAGGATCGATTTGAGGATAAAACTTACTAATTAAAGATGTTAATTTACGTTTGAGGACATTGGAATAATGGCCTAAATATTCTAACTTAACATAAATTGGTTTCCTAGAACAAGTTATTTTAGAAGGAGGTGGATTATATAAATTGTCTATGGTCTTCCTAAACATACTATCTATAATTTTGTTTGTGAACTTATTTCTCAAAAAATATTCCCTAAGATAAGACAATTCATTTTCAAACAAAGTTACATTAGAACAAATCCTAAAGGCCCTATAAACTAAACATGAAATAATATTGAGTTTAAAACTAAAAGGAATAAAAGAATTAAATTTCATACCAAGGCCAGTGAACGTTTTCTTTCGATATACAGAAGTAATAAATTTATCATTTTCTCTACTTATTAAAACGTCTAAGAAATTTAATTTGGAATCAATTTCAGTCTCACAAGTGAATTTAATATTAGAATGTTGAGAATTTAAATAGTTTAGAAATTTTGTAATGTGAGAACTGTGCCTAAAAAGTATGAAAGTATCGTCAATGTATCTTTTATAAACTACTGGTTTAAAGTCAGAAGGACAATTATTGAGCCAATTTACTTCATGATAGCACAAGAAAACGTTCGCTAGCGTTGGACCTAAGGGATTACCCATAGCTACACCATCAAACTGAGAATATAAAACATTATTAAAAATAAATAACACCTCCTTTACAGCCATTTCCAGAAGATTTTTAAAATATAATTTTGTAAAAGAAGGGACATCATAAATATTGTTGTCGTACAATGAATCGGAAGCAATATTAATAGTTTCATTTATGGGAATATTTGTAAAAAGTGACTTAATGTCAAAACTAGCCATTACATACTTATTACTATTTGGAGTGTTGATTATATCTTTAACAAATGAGAAACTATCTTGAACAGTATATTGGTTAGAAGTGAGTGGAGTTAAATATGGTAGAAGAAATTTAGAGATTTTATAACCAGCTGTGCCTATTGATGATAAAATAGGTCGTAAAGGGACATTAACTTTATGAATTTTGGGTAAACCATACATTACCCCCGGTGAAGAGCTGGACAGCCTCAGATGGTCGTGTACAGCTTGACTGATGTGCTTCTCTTTAAGAAGTTTTGCCAAAAATCGATTAATTTTGTCTTCGTGTCTTAATGTAACTTTAAACCAGTCTTCATTTATAATTTTAAATTTGGTGGTGTCCGAAATAATCTCTTGCATCTTTGAGTTGTAATCTTCTTTGTTCAAAATAACTATGCCGTTTCCTTTATCAGGTTTCAAAATAACGATATCCTTATCTTTGCTCAAATTTTGAAGTGTGCTAACTAGTTTCTTATCCGGGTTGAGACTATGAGGGTTGAAGGAGTAAAATGTGCTGTAAGCAAGGTGTTTCAATGAAGTCCTTACTCGATTTAAACCATCGGGAAGAAGTGGTGAGATGTCATTATTTTTCAAATCAGTGAATAGTTTTTCAAAAGAGAGGAAAAATTTGTGATAATTTATTTTCTTAGGAGGAAGTCCAATTTTGAGTCCATTAGCTAGGGCATTTACTTCATTTGTTGATAATCTTTTTCTTGAGTAATTAAATATTAAGTTACTAGGGTCAAGCTCCTCTCGTGCTGTTCGTAATCCCAAATTAAAAAGTTTACGTCTATGAATTTCTTTAACTTCATCTATTTTGTTACTGTTGTGGTTGTTGATATATGAGAAGAGATGGTTGAAATCTATCCATGATGTTGATGCTTGCAGATCACTACAAAGTATGGAATATCTTGATAATAATGTGCGTTTTTGAGTTCTCTTTTCATTTAATTCATCTTCCAGAAGTTTCTTCTGGAAATCGCTGTAAAAGGAGGTGCGACGAATCCTACTCGAATAAAGCTTGAAATTAACAAATTTTGGAGTTAACTTGTTCTTAATGCACGATGTCAGAAAATAAATGTCTTCTTCTGTCTTCTTGATTTTGAAGTCTAACTTTTCACAATTTCGAAATAATTTAAAAAACTTGTTCTCCATAGCGGTGACGTAAAGTTTCAATAATAGATTTGTTCCGTGGAAACCGAATTTTAATAAATTTCTTAGACGTTTTAATAAGTAGAGAAAATGATAAATTTATTACTTCTGTATATCGCAAGAAAACGTTCACTGGCCTTGGTATGAAATTTAATTCTTTTATTCCTTTTAGTTTTAAACTCAATATTATTTCATGTTTAGTTTATAGGGCCTTTAGGATTTGTTCTAATGTAACTTTGTTTGAAAATGAATTGTCTTATCTTAGGGAATATTTTTTGAGAAATAAGTTCACAAACAAAATTATAGATAGTATGTTTAGGAAGACCATAGACAATTTATATAATCCACCTCCTTCTAAAATAACTTGTTCTAGGAAACCAATTTATGTTAAGTTAGAATATTTAGGCCATTATTCCAATGTCCTCAAACGTAAATTAACATCTTTAATTAGTAAGTTTTATCCTCAAATCGATCCTAAATTCATTTTCAATTCTTCTAACACTATTGGCAATATGTTTAAGTATAAGGACAAACTCCCACCTTTACTTGTTTCCAACGTCATTTATAAATTCACTTGCGGACAGTGCTCCGCGGCCTACATAGGCGAGACAAGGAAACAATTAAAGGTTCGAGTTTGTCAACACAGAGGGGTTTCCTTCAGAAACCCCTTTACTGTTTTATCTAATCAAGAAAATAGCAAAATTTTAAACCATTCATATGATAATAACCATCAAATTTCGGAAAATGATTTCAAAATTTTATCAACCTGCAATAGTTACGATTTGAGGACATTGGAATCCATTTTTATTTATGAACAGAAGCCCCAATTAAATTCACAAGGGGCTTCTACGGAATTGTTTATTTTAAAATGATTTTTTCTTTTATATGTAGATTGTTTTTCACTGAGTTCATTTATTTGTTTATTTAACTTAATTAATTGTAACTTCATATTTAGATACACATATTAAATGGAAAAATGAATCATTTGTGGCAGTATCATGACTACGGGCTACAATAATAATTGACACTATGTATTAAAAAAAAAATTATTTTGTTCTATGAGATTTTTTTTGTTTAATCAGAATATGTTTATCCATAATACACAATTTCATTCGAATATAATTTAGATTCAATAACAGCTAGGACTGTACTAGTAACATTAATAGTGGAAATATCATGGAATTTACTCTATAAAAATAGTTATTATTTTCCTTTCCGGAAGCAATCAGTTACACTTTAAATGAAGGGTAACTGATTAAAAACTATGATATAACTATAAAAAAAATTCTTTTTAATGCACTTAAGTTTTCCAAGTATTAGGAGATGCCATATGCTTTAGTATGTAGATTACTAAATAACTGCTATTTGAAAGGATTTAGTGAGGCAAATAAGTGCACAGTAAATGCTAGGGTGGCGGTATAACTATATAATATTGGAAGTAATTTAATATTAGAATCATAGATAAATTATTATTTATAACATATGAACTGGAAATTTGGTTTGTACTATTTAATAGAGTACGTATATGTAAATTTGATGATAGTTTGCCTGTATTGACCACTTAATTATTATTTCATTAACATCTTTAATCAAACTCTAATAAACGACATACTGTTGCTTGTAATTTTATAATTTTAGGTGGTTTTAATACTAAAGTGTTAAATAATAAATTTTTTAATCCTTCTAATTAAATAATTTCTATTAATATCATCACGGGTTTTAAATTAAAAAATACGATTGACAAACCAACTAGAAGTTAACTAGTCACTAGTTTTCCCTATTAGATCACATTTGGGTATGCAATCTAAATAAATCTGGTATTGTGGCAATATACCTTCTTTATTAATTATCGACACAACTCATGTTACCGAGTAACATACTTCTTACTGTCGGAAGAATAATTCGAATAACATTGAAGAGTTCATACAAAATATTTACAAAGATGGATCAATTAATCATAATTCAACAGACCCTAACTCTCTACCATCCAATTTACATTATAAACTATATAGTATGAGTAAAAAAAAGCGTGTACGAGATTAAAATCGCGATCACTTTGACTACTATTTCCATGTGGTTTTATTTGACTACTGCTGATTTTTATTAGCTATAACCACATTTTAATCGTTTGTTTTCATATTCCTAATAATTTTTCTACAGGTTGGTCTTAAGTAGAGGGTGGTGGAAATGCTTTTGCGCAGCATATTTCAAACCCTGATTATCAAAGTTTATCTCTGAATATTAGCATAATTTTTAAGAACCATTATGTTGAATTAGCGGATAATTCCGGAAATACGACATATTTATGGAGAAACTCTAAATCAGGTATGGTGGATGCAATAATGCAGGATGATACCCCAGTACACAGAACACTCGCTGTCAATGAACGACTGGGGGAAGTTTTGAACATCAAGTAATTTCCAATGGTCATGCCATTTAACAGCTTGAAAATATTTATTGTTGTGTTATTTAAGAAATGAAGTATGCTCCTCCCCTTCTGCTAATCTGAATCTATGAAAAGAACGAATAACGCACGGTGTGGATTTCTTGAAGGCTAATTCTGAGATAATTAAAAGATCACTGAAAACAGTCAGGAAAACGGATGAAAAAATGTATTGAGAATAATGGGAGATGATGGTTGTTTTTGTTAAACAATGTAATACTTTAGATCTTCATAATATGCAACTGATTCTTTATTTATACAGAGAAATACTGGCTAAGCATACCCATTTTGATATCCTTTAACAATTACGTATGAGTTTTTCACCACCCTCTGCTTATGACCACCCTGTAGAAAAGCCTATTAGGAATATAAAAACAAACGAAAAATGTGGTTGTAGCTGATAAAATTCTGCATTAGTCAATGAAAACCACACAAATAAACGACTGTTCTTGTTAACGTTATGGCGATTTTAATCTTGGACCCATTTTTTGACTCATTCTGCACAACTGCTTTCATGAAATATTTCCATTAATTAATACAATGAAATACTAAAAAAATAATACTAACGAATGAATCAGTATTAAAAAACATGAAAAATATTAATTAATTCCATTCAAAACAAAAATATTGTTCTGGCAACTCAAAGAAAACCTGACGACAAATTAACTCCATTTTGGACTGAGACGAAAATACAAACGCTGCCAATTAAGAAAAGATGGAAGAGATGTTGTTGCTTGTGAGAGATGGTCTAATTATTTGAATGGCTATTTCTCATCAGTTGCAACTCTTCTTGTTAACAGCTCGAACAAACAAATTTAGATAATTTAATTATTTCAACCCTTGTATTCATTATTCCTTCACCATTAACCCAGTGTCAGTGATTGGGATATAAAATAGTACTAATAACCTTCAAATAAAAGAGCTTCAATATAAAAAATCAGTTATACTGTGTAAGTGCTTAACTTGAACTTTGAACAGTAAAAAAACGCTTTCAATTTTCAACGCATTTATTGAAAGATGTTTTGATTAAAAAAAAATAGAAATTCGCTCATTTTATACCATTTATCAACTCCGGTAATTATGGCGATACATCAAATTATAGACCAATCTATTCCAGCCATTTTTAACAGAATGTTTATAGAATTTATATTAAAAAAACTGACTAATAAATAGATGCCAACAGTTCTCTTATGAAGAGTACATCGATATTGGTTTTGGAAATGCGTATCTACTGACCATTATATTTTAATGATAAATCGACATTTATTTCTTGATACAGGGAAAACATTCGACATCAACAATAGAGATTTTCTACTCCAAAAGACATGGAGTCCATGCCATTACACCAATCTACAAAATGATTTGTGACTACTTATCCTAACAATAAATATATGTCCAAATAAGTGATAAAAGCTTTTATTTCAAACCAATAGTAACCACACATTGTTTTTCAATTTTCAATTATTAATATTATTCTATAGTATTTGTTTTTCAATTTTCGACATTTTAGTTTGTGTAATTCAGAAAATTGTAATAACTTTTTGTACATCATTTGCTGATAATGTAGTTCTTATATCAGAAACAATTGTTTTCAACATATTTTTTATAAGCTTAATAGTTTTATAAACCAATACATAAAATATATTAAAAACAAAGTTAATTGATTTTAATGCAAATAAAACAGAAGTTTTACTTATTCCTACATGGTTAATTACTGGAATAAGTCCATTAAGTATTATTGTTATTTCTTGCTTTAAATGGAAAAGTATTGTCTTTACTTTTACTTAATTATAAATTTTATACCACAAAATAATTCTTCAGCACATTCAATTATTATTCAATTTAGTATTTCTCACAGTAATATTAAATAAATATTTTATACATAACAAAAATGCTATGTTATGAATTATATAAAACGGTAAGTGAAATGCTTTTATATTTTCTTTACATTCTTAAGCTTTTCGAATTTGATTAAATTTATGAATGATTTTTAATGAAATAAGTTCGTCACTCACTGTGCTCGGACTACAATATTTCAATGAGTAATTTTTGACTATACTCTCCACCCATAACTACAGAACAAGAAACAGCAGCTCAACTTTTCAGTGTTACTGTGACGTGACTGTAAACATTCTTTGCGGTACTGCAAGTCACTGTCCCAATTTGGGAGATGAACGGTCGTAGAGGGGGGATATTCTTTACTTTTGAGGGTTTTTGTACTACTATAAATGCAGTCAGAGTTCAGCTGCAACTACTAAAGTATTCGCATCCAACGCTACACAGTATCAGTAATAATGACTTTTATTCAGATGACCATATATATTATGTTCTGACTGGTACTCCTACTCCACACAACTTAGTCGCATCAAACAAGTACTAATGAATAATAACTTCCTTAAGTATTTACATCGTAGATAAAAAGTTCAATGACTAGAAGGCTTTAAATCAAAATAATAACCGCAGCGAAAATAACAGATACCAAACACGAAAAAAAAAAATTCTTTTATCAATGATAAATATTGGACAAATACCTACAAACTGACAAAAAGCTCAGAAGCATCTATAATATTCATGTGAAACCAAAAATGATGGAGATATATGTGCACATGATGATCTACTATAAAGAACTAAGAAGTATGTCGGTCGATCGGGTCGAAGCTCAAAGATCAAGGTCAAGGCCATTTATAACCTAATAACTCAAAAGCATTCAACCAAATTGCCCAAAATTTGATGGAACGATGTGTTAATGTCCGGGAACCATCTGATAGAATTTTGGAAGTGATCCGGTTAAAGGTCAAGGTCATTTATCACTCAATAACTCAGAAAATATTAGACGATTGGTCATTATCCAGTTACAAGTTTACTAGATTTTAGGAACGAACGAGTCAATGGTTGAGGTCAAGGTCATTTATAACTCAAAAATTATTTGGTGGTCAAGGTCATATATAACTAGAGCCTGGATTTCTATGCTCTAACAAAATAACAGCATAGAATGCTATAAAAGCATAGATGATCTATGCTCCATAGGCATTAATATATTTTGCATAAAGCATATAAAATTCTATTTAAGGATATTTTTGTCTATGCTATAGCATGCAAAACTCTATTTAAGAGATGTTAAAGTTTACGCTACAGTTGCTCCATTTTCTATGTACATTTTTTTGGAATATTTCAGCAAGTCATTTAGTTCCAAGTCCTCGTAGTCTTAACAACTCTTAATAATGACTAAAGTTAAGCGGTCTGATAACGTCATGATACGAAATTCAGTTGATGAATTTGGAGATGTCTTATGCAAAAAAAAAAACGTTGTTTTGAAATGCAAGCCATGCAATGTGAAGCTAAGTAGCTACAAAAAATCAAATGTTGTATCAATTTGTAGATTTGATGATACCAACCAACTTGATACCAACCGCATTGAAGCAAATAATCCTGGATTGCAACACAGAGAATAAATACGAAGGGTTATCGCTAGAGTGAAAGAGGTGCAAATTGAAAGGAATATAGCACAAAATGCAATGTATTTAAAGTAGACTCCGTTGACATCAGTTGAATTAGAAAGAAGCTTTTCAAAACTTAAAATGTTACTGAGAGATCACCAAATATCTCATAAGACAGAAAATGGCACAAAATAATTAATTGTATCATGTATCTCCTAATTGTTGAATTATTTATATTCTAAATGTAGCTACTATTATTTTTATCTAGCTAGATGAATAAATAATTAAATCTCATTATTTACCATATATCGCTATATAGAGACTTATTTTTCTTGTTCTAATATTTTGTTAGATATTAATGAAACTTTAGCTGTCTCTTAGTAGAACTGAGAATCTGAGAAATTATCGTTTATGGTTATTTGTTGCTATATTATTTAATTGTCATATATTGATAATAATGTAATGCTCAATATGTGGTTTGATTTCCAATTCCATTTTTAATAGTTACAAATAATTACAAAAATGTACAAAAAAAATGCTATTAGACGCCAATGTACTCGCAACCACCCAGGGAGAAAATTATAGGGGGGACATAGAAGATTTTGGGAGATTAAAGGAGCATTTCTACCATAATCATAGAAGAGAATTGGGGTGCTTATGTCCAAGTTTTCCACCATGTTCACTCCTATAATTAAAGGGGGGAATCTCCTATACCATCAGATGATTTCACCCATAATCATTGAAGATTTTGGGAGATTAAAGGAGTCTTTCTACCATAATCATAGAAGAGAATTGGGGGTGCTTATGTCCAAGTTTTCTACCATGTTCACTCCTATAATAAAAAGGGGGAATCTCCTATACTATCAGATGATTTCTCCCATAATCCTAGAAGAATACCAAAATAAATTTTTCCTAGCATATACTGCATTTGTACGTGTACATTTGATTTCACATGAATTAGTTGAATGAAACATATTGTTATATACAAATTAAATGGAAAGAAATGGAGAAAGAAATGAAGTGATCTTTCCGGGTCTCGAGCCAGCACCTTGTTGACTTCTGCTTGCGACGCTAACCACTCGACCATCCTGGACACAGAAGAAGTAGGATTTTTAATGAACTTTATGCAATATGATAACTCAAGTTTATCTTTAGGTTATCATCGATAAATATAGTTTCATATTTCATAGATTATTTCTATTATAATCGTTTCTTGTATAATTTTTAGGGGATTAACTATTATTCACTAATTCCTGGAATATTCCCTCGATATCCTTAGTGGATCAACAAATTTTCAGTAATTCTTGGAATATTCCCTCGATATCGATAGGGATCAACTAATTTTCACTAATTCCTGGAATATTCCCTCGATATCGTTACCCAGGGAGAACATTATGGTTGGGTCATAGAAGATTATAGTGTACAGACATTATGGGGGGCTAGATCTTACGTGATTATAGATAATATTCGATATATATCATCCATGGGCAAAATATCCTATAAACATCTATAATCACGTAATATTTCCCAACCATGATGTATAGTAGATTATATCAACCAAAATCTCCGAATATTTTCTGATAATGTTCCTTATATGAACTTCTATGAATGAACCATCTTAAATCTACGAAGATTTTCTGATAATAATCCTACTATGAATTTGAATGGCTGTAACATCCTAAATCTGCGAAGATTTTACGATAATATTTTTTATATAAATTTCTATGACTGATCCCTCTTAAATCTTCGAAGATTTTCTGATGGTATTTCTTATTTGAACTTCTATTATTGAACCATCTTAAATCTTCGAAGATTTTCTGATGGTATTTCTTATATGAACTTCTATGATCAATTTCATAACAGAAATTCTTACCATTTCATATCGCTGGAAATGGCATCATCTAGGTAGTAAAGATATATTCTTATCATTATTAGATAATAATTATTGTACCATTGTATCTTTTCCTCTGATCTTTTACCTGAAGCTGCTGTAAGTTTTATGACAAATTAGTTTAGAAATGATCAAAAAATGTATAGTCAAATTGTTGTCGAAAGTAATTATAATTTACAGGGAGATTGTATCAATTCTTTTTTTTTAATATTATTAAAACAGTTTAAAACTAATAACTACTGAATTGCATTTATTATTCATTATATATATTTTATCTAGAAAGTTTTAGATAGATGGACATGAGGTTGATGAAAACATTTAAAGATGACTACTATTTTAATAAATTTTACTAAAATCTTTCTTCGTTCTAATTCTAATGATTGATATTAATGATAAAGTGAAGGAATATATGAATAATTTTGATTTGTTAAATGTATAGAAAATATTCCAGATTATTTATTTAAATTTCATAATGAAAAATATTTGATATCAATAAAATGCACAGAGTCACCAATAATTTGAAAGCAATTGGATAAATATTAATGTTAGTTAATATTTGCTGTCGTAAATAAAGTTCTAATTTCAATATTGCTTTTTAAAATGGAAGAAATGGAGCAAACGTCAAGTCTGAAGTCCTTTGATCTCAGCATAATTAAAAGAAAACTCAAAACAATTTGCCATCATTTTATTGCATTTTAATTACTCTCATAAAAATATAATTCTAAGGTTTTGAATGAAAATATTATGAGTAAATGACGATTGTATTGCAATTAACACATTAAAAAGCTATATTGTCATTATAATACAAGACACTATATAAACGTTCAATGAAAATAGTTTGAAGAAATAAAATATACAGAAAATACCCTATCACAATTGAATATAGACTTATATATAAATTATACAAGAACAACCCACTACAATTTTAAGTCAACCATTAATGTAGAAATCAACAGTATTTATAGAGACTCACTTCACCGACCATCAAAAGACAGCATTATTGTTTAGCAAGCAAATTACTACTGACCTTTCTGTTTGTGAAAATATTCAAAATGTAGATTGTATTTCTAGTAAGTAGGATTTCAAATTAAAAATGACCTAATATTTTATGTTATGTATAATTAACTTTTAAAATAACCTTTCAAGCTTACCCTGTATAAAATGTGATAGATGATAATATCGGTGACCTCATATAACGAAGTCCTGTTATATGTGTAACGAACTAACCTTAATAGTGAAAATTTAGTTTAGTCTACCACAAAATGCCTTGAGTTTTCTATGCATCTCTATATAGTAAATTAGTTCTATTTGGCGACAGAGGAGTTCTACCAGTGCAACTCTTCAATGTATAATGAACATGTTTACCCAACCATCCTGATTTTGAAGAGTTCTGAGAAATGAAATACATTGCATAATGAATTTATTTGAAAAAGAAAGAAAATTTTATGTAGTCTACTATGAAAAGTCCAGTTTTCTCTTTTTCTCTCATATCCTCTATAGTAGAGTAAATCCAATGAAGTGAATTAGTTGAATTTATTAAGGATTTTACTGTACTATACTACTATACACAGAAAGAAAAATAATACGGTATAAGAACCATACGATGATAGTATTATTAGTAGAAGTAGCTAGACCCCGTATATATTCTATGGGATGGAGAAATCAACAATAGGCTTTTGTCTCTGTCTAATCAATAAACATCAACTTGTCTGTCAGTCAAACAGTTTAATTATGGAGAGTAAATTCAATGTATTAAATTATTCAAGTAACTACAGATCATTAACATCCATTGGATATTATTACCTACAACCTTTGACCTACACCAAGTTATATTTTACTAACACTTTCCTTCCCTACAACTCCTCACCTTTCCTTCCCCCACCTTCTGTTCCCCAAACTTCACTTCCCCAACTTTCACTTTCCACCACCTTCACTTCCCCCCACCTTTACTTCCCCACCTTCACTTTCCCCCACCATCACTTCACCACCTTCACTTCTCTCACCTACACTATGTCGCTTACTATATAGTAAGCGACAAACACTAACACACACGCTATCGTATTAATATATAAATATTTCCAATTATTGAATATCGATAATAATTAATTTCCATAGTTTATAGTATTAATAGGAACGTAATAACATATCTCTGATTGCATGTCAAGACGATAAAACAAAGAGATAAATGGTATCTAATGCAGAGAGTGATAACACTTCTCTAGTCGGAGATAAGACTAGAATTGATTAGGAATTGGGAGTAGAGATAGGAATTAGTGGTCAGTAATGTAACAGTAACTGGTTAAGACACATTCAATCCTGTTTGGTATTTAGATAATGTAATTAGTAGCTTCTAGCAAACATTGAAATTCTGTATACTCGGTGAAATGAGTAGCTAAATTTATTGATAATTAATGTGTTCTGTACGATTTAGAAGTTGTTTGAAATCATGGGTCGAAATAACATTATCACTTTATGAGAATATAAAATTTATGCTTTAATTAATAAACCAAGTTTATATTTTTGAGTGAAATCAATGTACATTTTAACAACTGTAGCGATGAACAAGTGAAATCAAACCACACATCAGTGATGGAACAGAGTCTGAATGTCCGCTACAGGATTAGTGCTGGTAGATTTGTAATTTGTAACCTACAGTCATCTGCACTTCATAATGGTTACTCTACAATCTACATCTACCCAGTGAAGATAGGTATCCAGCATTCACACAAGTTGCAATGGAATGTGTTAGACTAATTAGTTTGAAAGATTTAAAGATTTAAAACTACATAAGTTAGGAATAATAATAAATTATGTAAACTCATTTTCAATGTTTGAGTTATCTTATTGTAATAAATATTGACCATAATGTAAAATTTGACCAAACATTTATAGTTATATTTCATAATAACTCTAATAATAAAACTCAATTTAATCATCAATGGAGTGGGTGGGGTGAAAGTTTACTAGTGAAAGTTTAATTACATTAGTAATTCACATCATTTATTGTATAATGGAATTGTTTAAAATACCAATTGAAAGAATGTTACTTTTACAACTGTGCATACCTTTAGTTTAAAAAAATCGGTAGGAAAGCTAATTCAATTTTAAATTTATTCTTCTCGTTTTTACGGGATAATATTTCTTTTTTTAAACAAATAAAACATTTTACCTAATCTTAATTCCTATTGAATAATTCTCATTAAGTAAACTTGATTGAAATTTGTGATAATATAGCGAATGTTTCAAGAATTAATTCTTGAACCATTTCTGTAAAAATATAATTAAAAGTAATACAGCATAATATAGATTTAATTATTTATTTAAATATCTATATAAATTCAATATATTTAATTATGTATGAGAAAATAATTTCAATGCAATAAAGATTGAAGTATATATATAGACGAGGTGAGGCAAGTGACTTGCTGTAGGTAACTGTAGTCATACGGTCATACATAATAAAGAATATGGCTAGAGTATTAATTTTAACTCAAGATAAAGAACTTGGCACAGTAATTGCGTATTTTCACTTCTTCATACTAATGTAGTGTACTAAAGGAAAACATATGATAATTGATTAGGTTGTTCAAACCCAACGCGATTTACCTTCTCCAACGTATAATAACTATAGCCATAACTTATAATCCATGTGAGACAAATACTAGCACCAATCTGAGAATAGTTACATCGCTACTCACTACATAAACTAGTTTTAAAATCACTAATTAATATATAATAATACATTACTTTTGAACACTACCCAAATACATTTGAGAATAAAAATCCCATTAAACAACTCCATGGCTTTGAAAGTGAAAGTGTCTGCTGTGCATATCTCGTGATTACTCACCCTGTCCCTCCGGTGCCCTACGCATGTCTGGGGAAAGCTCTCCGAGCCGGACCTCTCGTGCACCTAGGACCTCTCCACCCAGGGCTCAGGAGGATATACAGCAACTTCTTTCTGCTCCTGTCCATCATTATCGTCTTCGAAGCAGGTCGGTTTCAGAAGCCTCTTCGGGGGAACCGAACATAAACAAAGATAAGAAGACAAAACACAAAGGTTTAAATCCTAAAGTTAAAATTCATCGAGTCCAATCACAAATGACCGACGAGGAACGAGGAAGATTCGAGAGACTGGAGGCTTCACTGGCTCTCCTCATGACTCGGGCTGAAGCACAACAACAGCAGATGAATGCCATCATCACAAACCTACACAGAGAAAAAAGTTTACTCATATTTAATGGGTCAACAATTTATGCTTTGAATCAATTTATACGTGAGTTGGTTTGACTATATTCATGTTTTCATGTGTGTCAAAACAACTATGACGTGTGTGTCACCAAACATAGTTAATTCAAATCATTTTATGGATTGAATCAACTTACTATGAGAGTTGGAGTTACATTTTGAGAGTTTGAACATATGTTAAAGCAACTAGGATATAATGTGTTGAAGTAACTCACAAAGATTGTCAATTCAATGTATCTGGTGTATGAATTAACTTACTATGAGAGTTGACGCTACTTTTTTGAGTTTAAGTGCGAGTTAAATCAACTATGACATAGTGTGTTATAGTAACCCACAAAGACTGTTAATCCAGTGTATTCTACAGTGTATGAATTAACTTACTATGAGAGTTGGCGCTACTTTTTTGTAAGTTTAAGTGTGAGTTAAAACAACTATGACATAGTGTGATAATGTAACCCACAAAGACTGTTAATCTTATTTATCTGGTGTATAAATTAACTTACTATGAGAGTTAGTTCTAATTATTTTTTTAAGTTTATGTGTGAGTTCAATCAAATGAGTAAGTGGCAACTTATGCTTTCCTCAAAGCTAATTTATTCGCATAACACTTTTCAGTTCAAATCTTGTTTCAAGTGTGTTACGTGTTGAATGTGAATGCTCCTCAATACCATTTTAATTCAAGTGCAAACAAAAGTGTTATATGCATTAAATAGTATTATCGCTGCCGATCGATTATTAATTAATTCCATTAATAAATTGATAAATGTCTGCCTAAATATTCTAAAATATTGGTGATTGATAGTTTGGTGGCTTTATATAGGTAGTTATTTGAAGAGCTGATTATCAGTATATAACTTTTATAATAATAAATTTTGATTACTGCCTTCCAGTTTGTAAACTGATATCCAAACTAATTTTCCTAAATTATTATATGTTAACTTATTTAAGCATCATACCTGCCTAGCTGTTTTTTTTTCAGTGTCAATACCTTCTACATGGGGTACGGTCAAGAGCCCCCCCGGTCAAGAGCCCTCTCGTTCATGAGCCCCCCCGATCGCGAGCCCCCCCCCCGGTCATGAGCCCCCCAAGGTCATGAGCACCCCCGGTCACGAGCCCCCACCCTCCCTGTTTTTTTAATCCTTATTTACCTAGTTAAACAAATGACGAATTACTTAGATAGAAATAACTGAGAGTTACTAATGTAGTTTGTTGTATCCGCTAGTTTGTTGTACTGCACACTTCATGATTAATTAATGATCTGGCAGGGGGGTTCGGGGGCGGCACGCCCCCCGATATACATATATTTTATGTCTATTCAGTAATGAACTACAAAAGTGTGAATAAGGATTAAATAGTATAGGTAAATAAGGATTTAAAAACAGGGGGGCTCTTGACCGGGGGGGCTCTTGACCGGGGGGGGGGGGGGCTTATGACCTAGGGGGGCTCATGACCGGGGGGGCTTATGACCTACACCCCTTCTACATAGGCTAGGCAGCTACTGCGCTGTCCTCAGAATAGGGTAAGTTCCAAATTATCAGGCGATTTCAAATTTTCGGTCACGTATGAAATATAGTATATACTAATATAGCTACCTAATAGCTAATTAAAATGAAAGTTAATTTAATATAGTTTTTCTTACGCGACCGAAAATGTGGAGCCGTCCGATATTTCGGAACTTATCCTAGTATCTTAAGTAAAGTGGTCTGATAATCTATATATTTTAAAACTAGTTGGTGTACCTATAGGTAGGGTTACACAGCCAAATTCGGTTCTTTAATTTCTAATTGTGACCCTATTAAGAGAGTCTCAAAATCATTCTGAAATTAGTTTAGCTATATACTGAATTGTTGAACATCATAATTTAAGCTCAATTTATGATAGGTTCTATTCATTTCACGAGTGCCTTGAAGTCATGATGGTTATTAATGTTTCTGAGATAAGAGACCGCAGTTAATTAAAGTGCCGCAATTTACCTACTTGATCCTAGTTTTCTATGACTGGGAGAACTCCATCCAGGGAGGTAGTCGGAGGAGAACACCGTCCACGGATTTAGCAGGGAGAACTCTAACCAGAGGTGAGCCTTTTGATATATTATACTTTCTTGGTATTTAATTAAAGTCTACATTATGAGTGTATAATGAACAAAATTATGAGGATTAGCTAGAAAAATCCATTGCATTTATTAGAGCTAAATTTATACTGCATCTGAAGATTTATAATTAGTTTAACATTTTATGTTAAATTTACCTATATGAAAGAATTCTCAGTTAATGATTCTTTTCATATTTAATATATGGTTTTCTATATTTTCTGAATCTACTTTCAGATCTTGATGAAGAATTGATGAAGTAGATCAACGTCATCAATTATCGGAGTCCTCTTCAATTCCTTTGAATGGTTCAGGAACAATTATGCTAGGTCAAAGTAAGTATTTGAAAATATTAGATGATTTCTAAATATGTATTTGCAATATGATTAGCTCTTACTTTTTCATATGCTTTTAGGGATTCCAGACATGAAAAGAATATTGAAGCTGTCGCTATCTCATCACAAAAGGAAAAAGAGTAGGTGATGTTATTGATAATAATGTATATGAACGATACTGTGAATTTCTTTTCAATATATATTAATATACGAATCTCTTATTTCAGGAATTGGCAACCTACAGTCGTGAAAGAAAGTGACGAGAATTCATATTAAACTTATATATAATAAATCTAAAACTTAAATGTTTATATTTCGTTTTCAATTTGACCTTGGTAATTCTATTAGCATATTTCAATATCAGTGCCTATGAGTAAGATGAATTGCACTAAAATATGGTTTAGAAGATAAAGGCTTTATCATTAATTTATTACTCATTAAGTTATAGTACAGTTGCAGCATATCAAAGATTTATCAACTTTTGTAATCTAGCCTGGTTAATTAATTCATCTAGCCTACCTATTTATCACTACGTAAAGTTATTTATGTCATCTAACTACTTATTTATAAACTAACCTGATGAAGTTACTTATTCAATCTAATCTATTAATTTACAACTGATAACCATATATCAATTCATAGGATCGAAAACATTTCAAAAAACAAGGATAGGTCTAGTTGATCAATTATTTTTTAAAATTAAAATAGTATGCATATCACAGAAGCAAAAGTAGAAAATAAATGTGAACATGTTAGATTTGGTCCTAGAAAATAAATAGTCTAATCTAATTGATACCGGGACCTAACTCGAGATTATAATTTATTAGAGTAAATATAGTGACTGAAAAAGTCTTGTAAAAAGTCTGGCTACTGCTAACCAGACCGATATTTCAACCTACACTATAATAGTTGATATACATTTACTTAGTTTACAAGTAGTTGATATAACCAACACGAGAAGATGATATCCTACACGAGTAGTTGATATAACCAACACGAGTAGTTGATACAACCTAACCGAGTAGTTGATATAACCTACACCAGTAGTTGATATCACCTATACGAGTAGTTGATATCACCTATACGAGTAGTTAATGTAACCTACACGAGTAGTTGGTATAACCTACACGAGTAGTTAGTATAACCTGCACGAGTAGTTGGTATAACCTACACGAGTAGTTGGTATAACCTACACGAGTAGTTGGTATAACACATAGGAGTGATTGGAGAAACATACACAAGTAGTTGATGTAAACTTGTTCTGTAGTTGTTTTAACCATTACATATAATTGTTTCAACCATCAAGAGCAGTTTTGACTATCACAGGTAGTTGTTGTGGCCATCGGGAATTAAAAATAATCAACTCACATATGTGTTGTTTTAACCAACGTCAATTTAACTCATATTAAATAGTACCTGCAACTCACCACGTAGGTAGGCGCACAGATAAACCATAAAATTTAGTCAAAACAAATCAAATATGATTTGATTCAACTAATCCTTTCTCTGTGTGTAGACCCTACTCGAACTAACACCGCTAACCCACTACTCACCCAGCAGCCTGCGCCTCCTCAGCCACCGGTTGTTGTTCCACCTGTTGTTGCACAAGGCACTGCTCAAGCCTTGCCACCATTGACAGAACGGGAGCGGCCGAGTATTTGAGGGAATACCTGGAAAAAGACAAGAATAACAAATTCGATAAGGGGAAGAAGGACGATATCGAGTTTCTTTTAGAAGTCAACCAGGTGTACGACACTCTCCCGGAAGACCTCAGGAGAAAAGTCGTACGCAGAATAAGATTTTTCTATCTAGTAGCCTCGAGAAATTGGACAGCGGCCTTGATCGACCAGCAGGACACACAGAGAACTGATTTAAATTGTGTCATTTCAGCACAGGCGGCTGCTGCCAAGCCGAGAGCTCCACGGACCTTCAAGAAGCCATTCAAGGGCTATGAAGGCAACAACCAAAACAAGAAATGAGTGAACAGGAAGGGGAGGATAACGGAAACACGGGTGAGAGGAACTTTGACAATCTAAATCTAGCACTAAATTTGAATTTCCACATACCTTTCGAAGGGCTTGTCCGTGGCCCTGCTGCTATACGAGTAGTGGACGGAGCACCTAACTTTGATAACAATGCTGCCGAGGACTACAACATCCTCGATCTTGACAGGCAGTCGCCACTGATTTCCGCTGCCGAACATACCGTTGCGGTCCTACCCGTTAGACCAGAGGTTCAACAAGAACCCCCCCCCCCTTCGCTAGTGCCGATTGAAGATAGCAGAGGAGGATGGCTCTTTACACCAACCAACTCTTCTTCTTCTTCATCACCACGTGACCCTAGACTTGTGAGCATTTATCGGAGACAACCACCAGCCGAACAGGATCTGAGGACTCCCCAGTATGCGGGTGAACCGTCTCCTTTTCTTGCTCTCAGTCAACGCATTTATCCTCCTGTTCAGATGGGTGTCCTCATTCCGGAGGTCCCTCTTCGGGGAGATCCCACTGCCGATGAGATCTTCCAGAGAATTGGGAACTGGGTAGACATCTCCCCCATCAACTCCCCTCATAATGATATCATACCAGACCTCCCTGGTGGTGATCCTCTACATGACCTTCTCAACAACTTAAACATCAACGAGATACCGTGGAATCATGTAGAGGTTAACGACAATGTAATCCACATCCCTGATAACTATGCACCTGTCATAGCTCCTGAACCACAGGAGCGCGTAGATCCACCTGAACCCAGATACATGCCAGAAGTGGATAACATTTCTAGCCCGGATGGATCATCTATTGCATTCTTTGTATCAACCCCCAAACCTTCGGCTAACAATAGTCCAAATAGCGACCGTTCAAGTTCTTCTTCCTCAGCTTCACCTGAAGAGGAACCTTCGGAACCAGAAGAAGAGGAGCCCTCGTCGGACCAGGAGACGGATCGGCAGACCATCACCAGCGAGGCGCAGAGCTCTGAACCCCCCAGCCCAACTAGAAGACAAGTCGCCTGTTCGGTAAAACCCATTCAAAGGGAAAACTTAGGAATTGATAGGGTTAAAAATGATCATAACATTAACTTTAAACCTTTAATTATAGGAAAATTGCTACCTGTAACTACTAGAGATCATACCACTAGTTACATTATCAATAAAGGTGCTAATATATATCTTCCTAAGGACTTTAGTCATAACGCTTATACATCTAAAACCAAACAACCTCATATAGACAGATTAGTAATAGCCGGGGAGGAAACCCCAATTAAACCTAAAAATACCTTTAGCTTATTTACGGTACCCAAGAAGGATCCCGAGAACCCTCGGGTCCTCTTGGACATGTCTCCCCTAACTGGCAAGTTGTCCCCTGCGGCCTTCAGCCTTCCTAATATAAAATCAACATATAAATTTGCACATAATAAGAAAATCAAACTAATCAAATTAGACTTAACTAATGGCTTCTTCCATATCCCATTATCTCATAAAGCTTCCTCCCTTCTGGGGGTTAAGTGTGGCCAAAAATATTACAAAATCAAAAGGCTTCCTCAAGGTTTGTCACTTTCACCCTATATCATGCAAAGGACCTTAAACTCTATCTTACAAGCATTGTTATGTGACCTTAAAGTTAATATTACCTTGTACCTGGACGACATCTTGCTAGCGGGGGAGGAAGGGGATCTCCAGAAAGCCTTGGGGATCCTCTTCGCCTCTTCCTTAGAATTCAACATGGCAAAATGTGTAATCACTCCTGTTAGGAAATTAAGCTATTTAGGGATAATGATTGACCTTGATATGTATACATTAAGCATGACTTCTCAATTTATTTCTACTATTCATTCTGAATTAGATAGGGTTCGAAACAAAAGGGTGTCCCTCCTTCACCGCCAACGAATCGCTGGCCTCATCAATTACGCTAGACAAGTCCTCAAGTTCCCTCTGAACTTGATTCATTTATGTTTTCGATACCCTCATAAGCTCTATAAATTTAAATGCCTCTTTCACGATTTTCCTGTTCCATTCTTCAATACCTTAAATAAGATTATCGTTTATTGTGATGCTACTCCCACACATATTGGCATCGTTGAACCTACTTCAGGTTTCTTCAAGATCTTTCAGTGTGACCTTGCCATACTTGAAGCAGAATACTTAGCTGCCTGGCTCAGTCACATCTTTTTTCCGGGGTGCCTCATCGCCTCGGATAACCAAGCGGTTATCCACCTCTTCTCAAAGGGGAAACTCCCCCCATCTTGGAGGGGATCCTTTGTAAAAACTCTCCTCTTGACTAGAACTTTTGCCTCTCCCTCACTAACCTACGTGAGATCTGCAGAGAACCCTGCTGATAAATACAGCAGACCTCATTATGTATAGAATTAATGATAAAATAATGTTAGTATATAAGTATTAGTTAATAAGTGCAAACTTGTATAGATTTAAGGTGTTTTTTTTATTATGTATTATTATTTTAGAGATGAGTACTCTGTCAATATGTTGTTTATTATTAAAATAAAGGTTGACCCAAACTTAAGTCTGGTAACAAACCAGCTCGCAGGTAGCCAGGAGTCCCCTGTCCCCTTAAGGGACAGGAAACAGTCTTCTTTGATAACCCCCTCTCCCCCGACAGGGGGAGGGGCCTTTTCCTATAAAAGGAATAGGCCTTGGGGTGTCTGGCTAGTACCCTGTGAAGGTTTCTCTAAATGTGATGGTTACTTTAAGGTCTGACAAGTTGATTGTAATCCAGTACAGTGTTTATGATGGACATCACTACTCCTATATATTCGTAAGGACTGGTTTGTAAATCCATCACTTATTTTAGGGTATCCTTTGTATAACTAACAATATCAGTACTCCTCCATCACCAAAACACTTGAAATTGTCAGCTAGGTAACTATCAAAATGGGATATAATTAAATTAGTTCAATTCTATCCAATCAGGAGAAATGGTCCCACTCCTCCCACCTCCTTGTTTTCATTCAGAATCTCTTGAGGAACTCTAAAAAGACTCGTTAGGTTTAATTATCTAATAACTCTTTGAAGTTTGAATCCTTTAGTCTCTTGAACATATTCTAAATTAAGAAAATAATCACAATTGATTCCAAATCCAATCTTCAGTTAATTAAGTACTATAATTACAATCTAAGCTTCCGGTTGTAAAAATATATAATAACCTATCATCAACTATCGATCGGTGATTATAATTGAAGATAATAATGATCATCTGTTTACGACATTAAATGATTTGACGGAAGTCCAATTATAATTAATCAAAAATTCCAAACATTTTATGATATTTTACCATCAATATTTATCGTCTTCGACAATAGAAGATGATTTGACAGTTACAAAATTTTCGATTGGGAGATTTGATATCTTGTAGATATTAAAGCGTAATAATCATTGTTCCTATTTTCTCTTGTCTTCCAACTTCAAATTGGATAGAATTCTTCGGCTATTTTAAGAGCCGTACACACGTAGGGTTTTTTAAGTCTTTCCACCAGACTTTTTGCTAGGCTCCTCCTACATTTTCTTATATTCTCATCGAAAAAGTAGGAGGAGCTTAGCAAAAAGTCTGGTGGGAAGACATAAAAAACCCTATGTGTGTAAGGTCCTTTATATGTCAATTTTTAGTCTATTATCATAGATTTATTGAAGGTAATGAAGCGAATATCATTCCATTTAAATTATAGATTCATCTTAGATAAAGAATAGTAAAATAGTTCATAGTTGAGACAGGGGAAATCTGTTCAGAAGATGGATGTTCACTATTTATTAGTGTTATTGCTGATGTTCTCAGCCACTTCGCTGGGTAAGTTTGAAATAAGGTTTTATCCCTCATAATAATAGTTCAAGGTTTTAGCAAGAAAATAAAAGAAATATATTATTATTAAGATAGTTATATGAAATTTAAGGAACGTAGAATTCGTAAAGCCTATTCGATAAAGACAATATTTTGAGTTTATTGAGAGCAGCCTCTTAAATTCAGTTTCTATAAGCTTTCATGAGTTGAAATTGGTTTATTTAATTTAAGAAAGAATTTAATTTAGGTTTCAATAGTGTTAATTTAAATGGTTTGTAAACAATTCTTAAAAACTTTTATCAATATATAACTTTTCATGTCTAAAAAAGATTTAATTTTACAATTATATAATAATGTGACGCTTAATGATACCGAGAAATTGATATTTTAATTATGCATTTAATAATAACTTTTTACTAATGATTAATTCAAGGTATTATTACTTATTTCTTTGAAGAAAAATATGATACAAGATAACTGTATCAGTCAATATCAGGAGAATATAAATACATGGACATTTCTTCACTGCAGATGCATTCCAAAGATTCCCAGTCCTGGTAAAGAATCTGATGGAAAATACAAACCTGACCACTGAGACAATCGCTGTGGAGGAAATGTTGAAAAGACTGGTGCCAGAACATGCTGAGTCATTCTCTGTGGTTCTCAAAGGGGCACACATGGACAGAGACACAGTCACAGTGAGACCATATGAGAGAACATTTCACAAATAAGAGTAATATTTGCTGATTTTAATTGTATAATTTTACATTTAATCATCAAATTTTATACATTTACATTTAAATTGTACAATAATTTCTCTTAATTGTAAAATCATTACATTCAAATTGTTCAATTTTACATTGATTGTTCTACACTTGATTATTTTACATTCAATTTTTAAATCACGATTTTGACATTATTGTTTAATTCAGGTAAGTTCTACCGGTGGAAGAGTGTCGGTGGAATCAGGTGGAGGAGTGGCGGCTTCATTCGGCATCCTCCATTACTTTAAATATTTCTGCAACTGCCACATCTCCTGGGAAGCAGATCAGCTCAACTTGCCAAAAGTTTTACCATCAGCAAACTTCACCCTCACAGCTAAGGACCGGTGAGACATCTCAAGAAATTTTTCATTCATGGATGATCATTTTCAAATTTGATTTATTTTATACCTGTCAATTATTATTCAAGCGACTTTCGACACCTTCAAATCATTAAATTTTACACCTAATACAGGAAATTTCAATCGATATACATCGTTAATAGTCAATTTGACTAACTAATTTCAATAGAATGCACTATTATGAATATTTTTGCACACTGGGACTGGACTTACTTCAACCTTAAACAGTTTGTATGTGAGCTAAAATTATTTTCAATGCATTGTATATAAAAGTATCATTTTTTAGAGCTTGCTTTTTTATCAAATAATATCTTCATGGAAGAGTTCGCTACTACCAGAATGTGTGTTCTAATATCCCTATTTCCTACTCTTTCACAGAGTTCGCTACTACCAGAATGTGTGTTCTAATATCCCTATTTCCTACTCTTTCACAGAGTTCGCTACTACCAGAATGTGTGTTCTAATATCCCTATTTCCTACTCTTTCACAGAGTTCGCTACTACCAGAATGTGTGCACAGTTTCTTACTCGAGTGTTTGGTGGCAGTGGCCGAGATGGGAAAGAGAAATTGACTGGATGGCTCTCAATGGCATAAACCTTCCTTTGGCTTTCACAGGTATTGTTTATAAGTACATTAATAGTAAGAAATGTGATAAGAGAATGTTATCATACAAGAAGAATTTTCTATTAAAAAGAGAAATAATAGTACCTATAATTGGAAATCTGTTTTTCAACCAGCCATTAAGATTTACATAGTTAATGGTTATCCATTTTCTTTTTTAACTGTGCCTCCATGGAATTGTTGCATTTCTTCAAAGAAATAATTTTTGGTAATAATGAATCATTCAAGGATTGAATCACTCAAAATTAAAATTAATCGAAAGCAAAGATTGATGGATATTTCTACTTTTTAGATGAATTAGCATTTTCCTAAATATTGCAGGACAAGAAGCAGCTTGGCGTAGAGTTTACCTGAAACTTGGACTGACGGAAGAAGAATTGCAGCAATATTTTACCGGTCCCGCTTTCTTGGCCTGGTATTGATTATATATTAGCATCATTTCTTTGATTATAAATTATAACTTTGATTATGCATTAGTTCACAAACTACAAAAATGAAATAAAAATTTAAAATAATGATAATTCCTGAATATATTAATATTCTCCCCTAGGAACAGAATGGGTAACTTGATGGCATGGGGCGGTGGTTTGCCTCTCTCATGGCACAATGCCACAGAGATCTTACAGAAGAAAATCTTAGGCAGGATGAGGCAGTTCGGAATGACTCCTGTGTTGCCTTGTTTTGCCGGCAGTGTACCTAGTGCTTTACAGAGGTGAGTTATAAAATAAACGTAGTAATGTATTTTACTATTGAGATCTGTAGATTTATTAAAATGCAACCGCTATTAATACGATAGGTTGATTCTTTGCATCATGGCGGTTTATCTGAGTACAGTGCGATTTTACTTTGTTAGAAAAATATGTCACTCAACCCTTTCCCTCCTGACGCCATCTGCAGAAGCCATCAAATTATATTCCATTTTATCATATCCGTGTTCCAAGCTATTATGTGTATGTATGTATATCTCTTCAGTAATGTACTTGATGGAAACATGAATATGACAAAATTTCAGTCATTTTCCATGTATACAACATGACTGAAATTTCGCCTGCGAATGTCATACTGAATGCTTGTTTGAAAAGTTATTATACACAATGCGCTTTTGTGACTAATAAGTGCATTCTACATTTTTTTATAAAAAATAAAAAATCGAATTTTAGGAGGGACAATGCTAAATTATCGTCAGTAAAGTATTTGAAGTGCTCTGCAAACGGAAATACTAAAAACAGTTTTTTCTTCAATTATTTTCTTAATTTGATCACAATTTAGATGCATAGAATGTACATCATTATAAACTTTGTACTGTTTCATAAAAACAAACTGATAATATCCAATTTCCTCACACTTTCAGAATATATCCAAATTCTACTTTCATACGACAGTCCAGGTGGATTAACTTTAACGATACTTATTCAAGGTATTTATAATGATACTATTATTCATTGCATGATATTTCCTTATTAGATTCTTTGCGCACGAACAATTGAATTAAAAACACATAGACTTTTTCTCTGTCAGTTGCGAACAAAGGTATACCTTTAATGATTATTTAATTTAGGAATGAGGTTGTCTATTCATTTACGACCAGAAAGAAAATTATGGTGCGGCCAGTGCAAATTACGACTTCATTTAATCCTTTATGGTCCCACCATAATTTTCTCTCTGAGATACAGGGTGCGGACACAGTTTTTGGACATATTTTAACATTCAATTTAATGGATCTTAAAATACCTGTATGCGCTATATTTTTTTATGAAATATAACAAAACTCTTTTTTTAGATTACTTCTTTATTTAACATATTTAGCTTTAATACCAAATTAGAGTGATAAACACGCAGCCATTATAGAGCACCATCGCACAGGCAAGGCAAACTCTGAGATAGTGGAGCTTCTCAAATTTCCATGATTAACTTTTTACTACACAGTTAGGAGGCTTCAAAATGTACTTTATATCGTCCATGAACTGGAAGACAGCGATCTTCTCAGACGCCAAAATTCGTTAATGCTGTCAGAGTATATTTGGCGCAAGCTAAAGATGTCACTGAGGAAAATGACCTGTGTCATAAATGTGAGTAAGATATGTTCGAAGTGGTCACCACTTAGAATGCAAACTCATCAGCATCTTGCAGACCTCCAGAAAAAAAACAGAGACTGGATCTACTATTCTTATCAACCAGTTTAGGGCAGGCATCTTCACGGACGAGAGTATTTTTTCTTATGGAAAATATGCTCACTGTCGACTGCGTCGAGGCTATCTGCAACCGATCAAAATGACAGAGTCCAAGCAAAATCATCCGCAGGCCTTCCTATCTCGTTGAGAACGGTTTTGAGTGTGACCGGTATATTCCACTCCGGTATATTACACCCCGGTATATTCCACCCGGGTAAATTCCACCCCAGTATATGCCACCCCCGTATATACCACCCAAGGTATATTCCACCCCGGTAAGTTCCACTCCCTTTTACGGGTTAGGTTTGTTAGTTATTGATATTAATCATTTATTAATATTTCATATAATACTAGGTAACTTTAATTTTCATTGTAGTAAATTAAACCTTTTGTTCAAAAGGAAAGGTTGCGTGAACCCTTTTTATCAGTTGATATATTTTGATTTTCAATCTCAAGCTGATTTTCTTCACTATCGCCAACGCAACAGCGATATTAACTGTAAGATGATGTCATATATTACTTCTTGTTATTTTTAATATATTTTGAATTTTGACTTCGAGTAAAAGTGGTGTGATATGGTTTTTGGTCGAAGATATTTATTTTTGACCAGGAGGATTTAGATGGGAATGGAAGGCATAATTGCACAGGATTTTAACACTTGGGGATCATTTTCTTTTTTACATTGAGAGATTTTGACTACGGGAGTATTTGTCCTAAAATACAAAAGAGCAACTTATAAGCAAAAACATTGAGTGGGTTGTCTCCGGCAGTCGACCCCCTCCACACCTCTCTCAACCATTGTTGTAAGTGCATATACTGAAGTTTCGGTTCTAGGTAAATTGCTCGAAAACAATTGCTCGAAAGACAATTGCTCGAAAACAATTGCTCGAAAAACAATTGCTCGAATGAACAATTGCTCGAAAGAACAATTGCTCGAAAGACAATTTCTCGAAAAACAATTTCTCGAACGAACAATTGCTCGAATTATCAAATTGCTCGAATGAACAAAATTGCTCGAATTATAAAATTGCACAGTTTTCGATTTTATAAAAGTCAGTTATTCATGAAGTGGAGCTGCACATAACAATTTTTTTTCTTTTTAGTAATTGATCATTAATCATTCTATAAGTGATATTAATTATTACTCATTCTGCATAATCTTTTTTAGACCGTTTGTGTCATCTCGTATGTAACATGTGAATTGGAATCATGTGGTGAATCAGTACTATTCATGTTTTTTTTTCATAAAACCCGAAAAAATTTGTAGATTTATTAAAACTCTGCCAAAACTTAGAGTTATTTCACCTATTGAGGTGCCACATACAGATAGGCTAGTATTAAATAAATTTTCGGGTTTTATGAATAATAGTGATTCACCACATGATTCCAATTCACATGTTACATACGAGACGACACAAACGGTCTAAAAAAAAGGTTATGCAGAATGAGTAATAATTAATATCATTTATAGAATGATTAAAGATCAATTACTAATAAGAAACAAGGATTGTTAGGTGCAGCTCCACTTCATGAATAACTGACTTTTATAAAATCGAAAACTGTGAAATTTTATAATTCGAGCAATTTTGTTCATTCGAGCAATTTGATAATTCGAGCAATTGTTCATTCGAGCAATTGTTTTTCGAGCAATTGTCTTTCGAGCAATTGTTCTTTCGAGCAATTGTTCATTCGAGCAATTGTTTTTCGAGCAATTTACCGGCTACCTGAAGTTTCATGTTGAAAAGGAATTAATATCAAATTGTTCAACATGTAAACTTTTAAATAAACTACTATATTATGAATATTTGTATTTTTGTCTGTTAAGATAATATTTCAAAAATTGACTCGATCTACCTCTGAATATTGTCCAAATATCTCAGGATATTGTCTGAGTTTTTTCTTCATGGTACGAAGTATTTAACAAATGGCCATCTGAAAATACTTTTTTTGACTTTTTATTGTCACCTTAATGAGCATTGTCACAGGCCCCGGGTGGAATTTACCGGGGTGGAATCTACCGGGGTGGAATATACCTAGAACCGGTTTTGAGTCGTCAGAAACCTTCTTCCATCATTGTAGGGCTCGCATATTCATAACATAGAAGTCTTCCCTCTTTCACTCTTAAGTGAACATAAATTCGTAAATACATACAGAAAATTTTGACTCTTGCATTCCAAGAACACCAAAGAACACTTCGAATACAAACCGTTTACCTTCAACAAGACAGTGCATCGTCACACACGTCCAGTAAAACTTAGAAATGGTGTCAGGACCACTATTTACGTTTATGAAAAATGGAGATGAGGCCACCCTCATCAACAGACCGGAACCCGATGGATTATTGTGTTTGGTGTCTTTTGGAAGTAATACTTGTGATTCTTCTTTGGGCCAATCGAGGCTCTAAATCGTAAGCAAGGGTCAAAAGGAAAAAGAAACCATATATAAAGCGGCAGAGCGTTTCCGTAACAGACTCGAGTGTATGATTCAGGCCAGAGGTTAACACATTGAATTACATTTTTATGAATGTTCAAAAATGACTTGTCAAATATATTTTTAAATATTTTACAGTATTATTAAATTATATGCGAAAATCACGTTTTAAAGTTGTCCTAGGACTTTTTCCGCACCCTCTATAATTTATCTTGTGACTAAACTAATGAATCATAAAAATTATAATTGTTCAATTAAACTGCCTTTTAATGTTATGGTAGTACGGTAATACTTCTCCTTCATCCAAAACTAGAAATTTCGCACTGGACCCCACGGACCCATTGTTCGGAACCATTGGGTCGATGTTCATACAGGAGGTAAAATTTTATCATGAGTTCATTGTAAAAAAATGTAAACAAAGCATCGTTTTGAGGAATTATCTTCTCGTTATTAGTAGAATAACAAATTGACATAATGAATACACCAACACTACTGCAATGCAGTTATTATTTATTATCAACCTTATGTTAGATAAGAATGAAAAATAGTTAATGTTGCTAAAATGTCCATTTTATATTGATACATTTTTTATATTTCCTGTGACTTCTTGATTATATGTACTTTTAATTTTATTCTCTAATATTTATTACCAGTTACAATAACTGCTTTTCTTGTTTTTAATTTAAAAATATTTTCTTTTCATTGAACGATTAATAAATGTATCCATTGATTTTAAATTAAGTGAACACTATTTCGCCTGGAAAGATTTCAAACGAATGACACGTTTTAAAAACTTCACACGAGTTCATATTTAGTACATTAGCCACTATTTGTGAAATGCCAACACCAATCAGAAGCAAACACCAATCATAATTTATCGCCCATGTGAGTCTTTAGAGTCACACCCTTTTGATCTTTACATTGAATGTTGCAATTTGATGACACTAATTGAAATAACTTACAATAATTAGTGCATGAAAATAACTATAATGTATGATAATCATTGAAATTTAACATGGGAAATATCTTTAAAATTGCAATAGAGAAGGTCATGTTGTTACGTAATATATCTATTTTTGTAATAGAGGATTAACTGCGGTACATAAACAAAATTCATGACCTTTGATTTAAATAACGCTATTGAAACTAATGAACATCATATTGTGAAATAACAATCAATTAAATCTATTGAAAGTAAAACGTTCAAAAGCTCGAAACCAATTGCTTGAAAAATATCGGGCTTGCCCTCTGGGTTTAGAGATGACACCAACTTAGCTCGGTCAGGATTGTGACAAAATGTATACTTTAAGATGTTTGAATAAAAACTGGGATACTAACACCCTAGGTATACATAATTTACTTACCTGACTGATTTTTATTCGATCAATGTGTTCTTTCGAGAAAATGCTTTAAATTTGTGTTTCGAGTAATTTACCTAGAATCACTAATTATGCATTGCTCAGATATTTTAAACTAGATAATAGGGACACGGTTTTCATGATTGAAGTATTTTTTTTTAGAATTTTGTTAAGTAACATATAATTTGACGAATATTTGTATGCCAAAAGATTTTCTTTTGCAATCTTAAATACTCTGTTTGTTATTTTCATAATTAACTTTAGATTTAATAGTCAAATCATAATTATATAGTCCGTCTTACAAATTGTTACCATAATAGTTTCCTTTTCTACTCTTATTATAAATTCACTCGAACTCATTTTTCTTCAGTTGAAAGACACATACGATCTTCCTAGCAGTGGCTTCTACAACTGTGATCCTTACAATGAGATGACTCCCCCCACCTCTGACCCATTATACTTACAACAAGTGGGGGAGAGTATCTTCGGGGCCATTGAGGCAGTCGATACTCAAGCTACTTGGTGAGAGACATGTTAGTTGATATTTTAGATCAGATTTGATACCAATAGAAATATCGCAGATATTCTCGAGCTATCTAAGACAGGTACTTATGATGATACTATAGGACGAATACCCCGTTCTAAACCCCCCTCTCCTCCCTTCTGGTCAACCTCAGTAACGTTTAAATGTTTAAATTTTGTGACTATCAAAGTCCTTCAGACCCCCAACGTGACCAGTAACCTATAACCTTATGTAATTATGCATTTTTTTCATGGTGGGTTTCTTGCACAATATTAATCCGTTCACAACTTTTGATTGAGATCCAATTTATATAAAATAATTCTTAAGCATGGTGCGTAAATATTTTTTTTCAAGATTTCTTTAATGAACTTAATCTCTACAAAACAATACATTTATAATAATAACACTGAATTTGGTAACAAATAATCTCTAGAACTCATCTTAATCGATGTCATTATCTATATATACCTTTCTCACGATACCGATGGTACGATGGCTTATCTTTTCTAACGATACTAACTCGATTATATAATAAAATATAGGAAACGTATTCACGATATTAAGTGAGTATACAAACACAATCTATCAAAAGTGTATACTTAAAGGGATAGTGAAGTCAATATTAAACAATCACCAAATTGGTTTTAAATCGATTTAGAATATTCAATTATGTAATATTTGAATGTTCGTTTATTTTTAAAATATTCATATAAAAAGTATATAATAAAATTAGCAACAACTAGAGGAAGCATTTGCACTCATTAGTATGTACGTTTGTTTGTTGTTTTCATAATAATTTATGTATGCAGTAATCAACCTTTGTTTGCGTCAAAATGGTGAAAAGATTCAAGACAAGAAGTCATAGTTCTTCCCTTGGGCTAGAATTTAGATAGAAACTTATTTCAGTTGGTTTGTTTACAAGATGGCGCCACTGATTGTGGCGCCATCTACCGTTAGCATTTGGTAAGAAATTAATTGTATATAAAAGGATATATTTCCATAATTAGATTTTATTGAACATTGCAATTTCACTCGAATACTTTATTCTTACTAAGCAATCGTTTGACATTAAAATTGTTTAAACAAAAAATGACTGTACTGCCCCTTTAAAGTATTCTCAATGATATCACTGTCTCCCAAGTTAACGTTTTTCAATTTATTTTATTTTTGTTATTAATCAATACAAATCATGAATTCAACTACAATATTTTATATATGTTATATAATATAAGTTATAATTTAATATAAGAAGAAGAAACTTTAATCATTGGTTATATGTAAATATTTTTATGGAAAAAAATTGGGTAAAGTTACAATAACCAAATACGTAATAAAAATACCAGATTAGAATTTAAATTGGTTATTACTGAAACATTTCAAAAATGAAATTTACTTGAAAAATGAAATATATATTTAAATATATTTTTAAATAATCACATTTTAGGATTATGATACGATATTTAAGTCACATCTTGCAACTGTAACTTTACTCTAGTTTGAAATGTGACTACTTTAGTTTTTAATTCCAATGCTATATCCAGTCCCTCACTAACACAATAGTCTTGTTATCAAATTACACTCGTAAAGTTCATTCAGTTCGATGTTATTTAATACCTCCATTATATTAAAAAACTTCTCTCAGTCTGACTTGTTTCCATGGTAACCATTACGTAATAGATCTATTTTGGTAGTTCTTTCATTTTGAAAGCGAATATGAGAAACTTTGTATTCATTTTATCCTAATATTATATTTTTAGGTTATTTTCTAAATTTTCTCTTTAAATTAATACACTTTTTATTTTATGACATTTATTGAAAGTTTTTTGCATAAATATTATAATTCATTGATTTACAGTATATTTTAATGTGTACACTAGAATTCCTATTTAACGAACTACAACTAGGTCACATTATATAGGAGTTAATAGATGCATGAAAAACTGAGGGTCATTTTATGGCAGACTACACAAAATAATTGTTCTTTAAATAGGATACTTAATTAATCAAGACTCTACTAATTAGGACGGTGAACTAGTCATGATTTCGTTATAGAGGATATTTTACTATATTCTGTTTTATGTGTAATATAACTATATAAATTATTCATACAAAAATAATATTTTAAATATGTAACGTAATATTGTTTTTACGAATTCATTATATCGAAAAATTTGAATAACAGTGGAGAAGATATTCATATTGTATTAATTCATTTTCTCTATATTTTCAGCTGCGTAATTTAAATATCTAAACTGTGTTAAGTGATAAAGATTTTAATTGATTTAAAATGTAGCCCAGAGAGAAAATTATGGTGGGGCAATGCGGTCGAATAAGATAAGCTCCCCTCCTAATCTTCTATGGCATCACTGTAAATTTTTCTTGGTCATTAATAGTATTAGTTATGAATCAGGTTTGGAGAGAAATGAATATTAAGCCAGTAGCTCTTCAATTATTAATAATTATGTCATCCAATGAGCATTATCACTATTCAACCTTTTACCTAAACTAAGTTAAATTTTAGCTCCTCAGTTTACTCTCCCTTCCTTCACCTCCACTTCCCACACTTACACTTCCCCCACCTTCACTTATCCACCTCAACTTCTCCAACTACATTTTCCCACTTTAACTTCTCCTGTCACACTTTCCCAGCCATCTCTTCCCCCACTTACACTTCCCCCACCTTCACTTCTCCCACTTACAGTTACATACCACTCACTCACTATATACTATAGTAAGTGAAACACACAAACACACACGCTCTCGTATTAATATATAGACAATTTATATATATATAAAATACAACTATTTCTACACGATATTCAATTATTAATTCTATTTATTATATATAATTAAACAATAATTACATCTTAAATTAGACTTGCTGAATCAGCTTGTTAGTTATATTTATAAATTTTTATCATAAAAAAAAATACTGTGTGAGTCCATTTACCACTATCTCTAATTTTTATCTTAGAATAAGAAAAGAAGAAACATACACTGCAGTCTTTCCATTTTGTGACACAGATAAACAAATTAACTCTCTAGAGTCATGACGAATCTCTCAAGCTATCACATTGATCTTTGTAATGCTATTATCCTGTGCAATGTTAATGTGATATGCATAATGCATTGCCTCATTCATGCATAAGGAACCATCTTTCTATTCCCTGCTCTAGGCTACCTACATAGCACGACATATTCCTCTTGTTCCAGGGTGCTGCAGGGATGGATGCTGCATTCCAACTTCTGGAATAACATCACAGCGAAAGCACTTTTGACTTCTGTGCCTCTGGTGAGATATTGGAATATTTTAAACATAATGGAATGTACAGTCAGAGAAAAGAATCATAGCATGATATACCATAAGAGGAAAGAGTCGCTGCATGATTTTAGTATCACGAATCACAGTCTTCTAATTAATATTATTCTAGAAATTTCATAAATTCCCTGTTTGGGCACCAAATGATATAAGGGTGTAGTTGGGGTTTGAACGAAGATAGTAACCAACTTCTAAGGTTTATTAGTATTAGTTTATCTTGGGAGGACATTACATACTGATGACTCAAATATGGTAGAGATAGATCGGACCATACCAATCAGGACGGGCTGTCTGAAGTCTTTACTCTAAGTTCTGAACCCGACTACGACTGGATCTAACTGACCACTGAACCTGACTAGACTTGAATGAAGAACTGACACTAGTTACATAATTCCATGCCTTTATATACCATGAAATCTCCACCGGAACTCTCATTAGCCGGCTACATCATGGTTGACTCTAATCAATTCTCATAGCTCACTAACCACGAGAATCTCTAAGTCGTAAACTAATTATTGGCTTACATAGAAAATATATCATTATTATAGCAAGAATTTTTAAGCTGTCATTACACATCATTAAATCTTCCTCATTCCATTACTTTAGGACTTGTTTCAGATCTAAGATTTTATAATATAACTTTTGGCTAATTCAGAATGCTACAATCACTTACCCAGAGCTGTTGGAATATTTCGTGAAATACATATATTGAAATACATTTTAAGTAATTTTGAAATACAATTTAAGTAATTTTGAAATACCTTTTAAATTATATTGAAATATCTCTTGAAATATATTGAAATATCTTGCAGCTCGTGAAATATTTTGAAATATCTTTTTGAAATTGTCAAATTTTTAAACTGAAAAAATCATTAAAAATCATTAATGATTTTTAATTTAGACTTTTTTGACTATAAGTGACATGCTAAATATAAGGTTTATATTATTTTTTTTGTTTATTTTTTTATATTATTTCTATATTGAACGTAAAGCTCATAAAAAAGTTATCTGAATATAACACGCATAATAATTTATATTTAATTGCACGATAATTATTTCAATGGTTCATAATTATTAATTTGTTTGATGGTTATTTGATAGAAATTTTTAAAGTTATTTATTTATGAATAATAACCGTCACTTATCAGTTCAATTTAATTATGTTCTTTAGATTAACTACAAACAGATGCAAAGTTTATAATGATGTACATTCAATGCATATCACATATGAGTATCCGAGATTAATATTCAGGTAAATATTTTCATACGTCTCTTTGAAGCAAACTTCAATCATTTATGCGATGTTTCCATTCACTAAATTTAGCTTAGTTTAGAATTTGACTTAGAAATCGTGGGTAGAATTAATATCTCCATTCATTTTTATTTTCATTCTAAGGCATATCTGTCCTTTGATGAAAGTTTCTAGAAGTTGGATGATATTCAAGTTCTATGTATTGATATCATATACTTGAATTCAAAAGAGATACATTTGCACAATGATGAACTTTGAAGGGTTATAACGAAGATGGCGGGCAACAAAGGGTTAAAATTAGTGGTGTTTTATATATCGGAAGAACAGTATTATAAATATTGATGCTTCTATTAGCATCTTAACCAGAAATCATTAATGTGTGATGGTCCCCTCTGTGGATTATCTCATCAACTGTGAAACCTTATAACGGTCCACGGTATGGGTTACGTGTGATTAGAATCTTACTCTGTATCTTATCTTTCAGATTCCTTTTTCTCAGTTTATCTCTTTCTACTAAATACTCATTGCCATGCCCTAGAACCACCTTGCCTATATGGTTCCGACCTCAGGCCTCTGGTCAATGCTTAACTGTATTTAGGGTGAATAATAAGTTTAACTAAAACTTTAAAGAGATTGTACTTCTGTATCAAGCAAATATATTTTCACTATGCACTTCACTAAAACACTCACAAGTAATTGTCTCACTAACTAAGACTTGAGATTAGATGTTGATCTCATGCGAGCCAATTGGTAACTAACTTTGAATGTTCCTTACACATAATCATATAGGTTTGCGAGTGCAGTTATGCATACACAATTAATGTGTTTGCATCACTACATCGCTCCCCCCTTCCGAAAATTTCAAAGTTGCAATTCACATTTTCCAAAACTACCAGCTGGCCTGTCTGCACATTGTTACCCAATAGTTAACAATGTTCAGATGCGCACTCTGTTAGTGGAAACATGTGTATTGGATCTCTTGAAATTTCTCGAACCGGCTATAAGTATATTATTAGCAAATTGAAAAATATAAGTTTAATTCATTCTAAAAATATTTCAGAAGTAAAGTGCATCCATAAAATTTTTATCTTACCTATACAATCTTAATTTTTGCTTTAACAATATTTTATATTTATTACTAAATATTCTAAGTTATTCCTACCTACTATGTCTCAGTTCAAAAATAAATAATTTTTTCATTTTATAAATGTAAAACTTGCCTAATCTATTTGAGATCTCATCTCGCCCCTCCTAATATTTAGAATATTATTCTAAATATTATAAGAGTCTTTGATCACTCCAATATATTACACATAGTTGATAGTTGTTATTTCAATTACATTTAAAAAAAAGTTTATGATTCAAAAAAATCTATTATAAAAATATATTTTATTTAACTTAGTTTTGTTTTATTATAATAAAATTCCTACTTTATTGATAAAAAGGATTATACGTTATAATTTATCATATGTTATGATATCGTATTTTATGACTTTTTAATCAATTTATATTCTCTTTTATGAATTTTGATCATCTTTATCAAATTTTGAGACAGTCTTAATCCTTAAAAATAAACATTAAAATTAACGTCGAAAAAAATTTAAACTTAAGATTAAATTCAATTGCAAACGATTATTGTTTAATTTTCACTTAAAATTACCCAAACTTAAAATTAAAAACTTAAAGTAATGGTCTAATTTAATTTGACTTTTTTTTTTTCCTAAATGCTACTCGACCTTTTAATATTAATTTTGCTTTTTGTTTTTTGTTTTTTATGAGGCATTATAATAAAATTTGTCGCCTGAATGTTGATTGCCTGCTCATTAAAGTAATTTACCGTCCCAATTAGTTTCCCTGTTCTAAAGGGCTCCTACTTTTAATTTGGTTAAAGGCCTCCGTCGCCATTTTTGATTTCAAACTCCTTATCTCGTACATCTTCATATCCTCATCGGACTTAACTTTCTTAGCGTGGGTGTACCCACATACCATGATTACTACCATTAATAATGTCAGAGTTAATACCAACACATCGCTAAATAAATCAGGTATTAGGTCATACTGGGTTGTCCCCATATTTTTTATAGTCGCCTCTAGGTGAGCCTTATTCATTGACGTCGACTTTTGGATCAATTCTACGACAGAGTTCAAATCGAAATTGCTTTGTGTTTGTCCCATTCTGTCAACTGTTTTCTCACGACCTTGAAATATATGTCAGTGTGTCAAGTAGTTACAGCAAACGTTTTTCACCGGCTGTGAGTGGCTGAGTGGCTGAGAATCAGTCACTGGCTGGGTATGGCTGAGAAGCTGTCAATGGCTGGGTATGGCTGAGAAGCTGTCAATGGCTGGGTATGGCTGTCTCCGTGTATTGAAATCAAAACGATACTGTTAATTCATGGCCCCTGGTCTTATTTAAGTAATTTATCAGTTATCAGTCTCAGTGTGAATTAATTATTTTTGATTTTAAATTATTTCAGTCTTTCATCATGATTTTAAATTTATTTTTAATTTTCATTCTGATTTTAAACAATTTAACTTCTACATTTCTTTAGCATTTTGACAAAGTATAATTCATCTTATTCGTTACACTAAACATACATATAAAAACAAAATTTAAAATTAACATGCATTAAAAAATTAATCATCTTAAAATTATTATATGAAATTTTATATTAATAAAATTCATAATTCATCCCACCAACTTAAATTAAATACATACAATTATTTTACATGCTAAAAATTATCATTGTATTGATACAATAATTCTCTTACTGAGCAAAGTAAGTATTGTATTATTAACAATAAGCTGCATAATGTGTGTTTGTTTGACTAGCGTAAGCAAAAAAAATGTAAACATTTCTCTGAATCTTTGCATGTAACTGAGTTATATGTCAAGTGTTCCTGTACTATATGTTACATGTTACTTCAAGTTACTTTATGTTACTACGTGTTATGTGTTCCTATTTTGGGCTACCTACATGATGTTTATATTCAAATTGCTCACAATTTGATTTCCTGTTTAATGATAGTAATGAAATTACTTAATTAATTGGTTGTGAAATTTTCTAACTTAGTTAAGTAATTTATGTTACTTGTTATCGTTTGATGTCCAATTTTTATTATGGCTTTATTTTTCTTGACCTGTAATACTGTACCTGGTCCTATCCAATTCAATTGTAGTTTATGTGTTTTCTGGTGGTTCCTAATTAATACTCGATCACCTATCTGTATAAGTTTGTCTTTTCGTGTCCTATTGTGGTAAATTATGAGTTTGTTTGATTGATTAATTATGTTAGCCCTAATCTGATCTTGAATAAATATAGCTTGTCTGGCCTTAATTTTGACTATTGATTCTGATGTATCTAAATTATAAATGTTATCCAAATTTTCTGCTTGTATATTTGGCGAGGTATCTCGAGCATACATGGCAAATGAACGAGTATCCTTCAAGGACAAATTAACCTGATTGTTGATTTGTGTTTTGGACAATATCGAGAAACGTGTCCCAATTATCGTGATTTACTGTAGCTACATAAAATCTTAATAGCCTGTTAATTCTTTGGTTGTTGCGTTCACAAATTCCATTGGAATATGCTGAGTATGGTAGCACTTCACATTTATATATCTGATGTATTTCACTGAAAGTTTTAATTGCGTTAGACTTAAATTCTTTCGCACAATCTGACATTAGCGTTTTGGGATATCCGCAACGGCTAAATGTTTTACTTAGACAATCAATTACTGTGCTAGTTGATTTGTCAGCTACTGCGTGTAATTCGTTATATCGTGTCAACATACATGTTATTGATAAAATGTACTTGTTGTTCGTGTCAGTTGTAATAAAAGGTCCTATAAAATCAAATGAAACTGTTTCAAATGGTGTGTTAGCTACTGGGGCAGACAATAATTTAATTGATGTATCTAGACTTCCCTTAAGTATCTTGCAAACGTCACATCTTTTAATAAAAGATTCTATGACCGATCTTTCTTGAAAATGATAGTATTTTAGTCGAAATTTAAATAGCGTATGAGCTAAACCACAATGCGTGTTAAAATGTATTGAATTAATTACTAAATTGATCATTTCAGTTGGTATAACATAATTAATAATACTGGCTGTCCTAGTATCTATTTTCCTATGTCGATATAATATTCCGTCTAATATGAAAAACTCAGCTATGTTTTTAGCTGTACCTAGCTTTTTCCTATTTAAAATGTCCATTATTTCCTTACAAGCAAAGTCTTTTGACTGTGCTGTCTTTAGTCTGTTTAAAGTCCATGTTATTTCTTCGTGTTTAGGTATGTAATTCAGAAATGGTTTTTCTTTGTTGATTTTATACAATTTAGATGGATCTGATTCTTGTTCATTTTCTGAGTCTGTTTCTGATTCAATGTCATTGCTGTCAATAATTTGTGGTACATTCAGTTTAGCCCTCGATCTTGTGGTTGCTATAGAACTTTCAATTGAGCTAAAACTTTCATTAGATGGTGTTAAAATTTCGCATTCATCTATTGTTTCTTCCGTTAAAGGAGGTAATCTACTTAGAGTATCTGCTACCACATTACGTTTTCCCTCAAAATATTTCACGTTACAATCATAGGTGCTGGCTTCGATTGCCCACCTTGCCATCGCAAAATCTAATGGAAGTTTATTACCAAAAAACGCGCATAAGGGTTTGTGATCAGTTAAAATGGTTATAGGGTACCCTAGACATAGATATTGAAATTCCTTTAATGCTAGATGGATCGCAAGAAACTCTTGTTTTGTTACTGATTACCTTTTCTGAGTAGAATTTAATGATTTACTGAAATAGGCTATGAGTCTTAATGTTTTGCTCCCGGTCGAATCTGGCTGTAGCAACGCTGCGCCGATTCCAACACTTGAGCTGTCAGTAAATAAATAAAATGGTTTGGAATAATTTGGGTGAGCTAATACCTTATCTGATGTCAAAATGTTTTTGAGACTAGTGAAGCTAGCCTCACATTCGTCAGTCCAGTCAAATTTGGTGTCCTTCCTTAATAGTCTGTATAATGGTTCTGCTTTCTGGCTAAATTTAGGGACGAACTTACGAAGGTAATTCGCAAGTCCTAAAAAACGCTGAAGTTTCTTTACATCTGTTGGTCTAGATGCTTCTCTAAGTTTTTCGTTTTGGATGCACCGTATGCCCTCAGTCATGACTCGATGTCCAAGAAAGTTGATTTCGTGTTTAAAGAATTCACACTTCTCTAATTTTAATCTCAAATGAGCATCACGTAAACTCATCAGCACTTGGCTAATATCATTTAAATGTTGTTCATATGATCGACTAAAAATTAAGATATCATCAATAAATACGAAACATAATTTCCATACTACTCTATTTAACGCTTTTGTCATAATTGCTTGAAATACTTTTGGACTATTGACATACCCGAAGGGTAATTTGCGAAAATGGAATTTCTTTCCATTTACCGCAAATGCTGTAAGTTTTTTAGATTCTTCAGATATTTTCACTTGGTGAAAAGCGCTCCTTAGATCTAAACTAGAAAATACCTTGGACCCTCCTAGAGATACTAACATGTCGTCTACTCTGGGTAATGGAAACCCTTGTATATGTACACATTTATTTAGAGATCTGAAATCTATTACGGGACGTGTTTCCCCATTCTTTTTATGAACCACGATAACGGGGAAATTGAATTCATACATTGAAGGTTCAATAGTTCCTTCTTCTAACATTGATTTATTAACTTCTTCAAGTTGTTCTTGAAATTTATGTGGTATTCTATACAGTATTTTATTGATTACTACATTAGGGTCTCTTAATTTTATACTATGTGTACAGATACTAGTGGTTCCTATTTGTTCGTCTTTTAGAGTTGTTACGTCTCTAAAGTCATTTAATAACTGTGCTGTTTTGTCTTCATACTCTGACATTCCACATGATATGTCAGCATTAACTAAACTTCTCAGTGCTGATGGCGTTGTCTGAGAATTGTTTTCTACATCATCACTTCTTACTGTGATATCACGGCTTCTATCAGCACTTCCGTCACGTGATATTTTACACTTTATCTCACGGTTGCCATGCACTGAAACTAATGGCTTTCCATTATTTCCAACTGCATGTACCATTGACTTTTCATAAATCAAATCAGGGGTAACGTTTCGTTCAAATGGCTTTGTTTTTTCGTCACTCAACACGTTTCCTAATCTAGATTTACGAGTCCTTTTATTTAAACACTCCGAAATAGTCGCTATATTAACTTCGACTTGTTTTTCATAGATTTCTAGTGTTCCTAGTATTTGATTTTCGTTTAATACGATATCACTATCAGTCGGATTCATTACAAAAACTGGGCAAATAGACACTTGGTCCCCTTCGTTTTTACTTTCTTTGATATTTATTAGGGTTTCGGCTACCACTAAACCCGAACTGAAACTTCTTTTAGCTACGATAAAACTTCCTGCTTCGTTATTCTTAAGGAGACCGCCCCCCGAAGAAATATCGTAATTTTATCATTATTTTTTATTGTGTAAATAGTTGCTTTATAACCTTCTTATAGTGTGTGCAAATTACCAGACGTATCGTATAACTCTAACCCCCCTGGGGAGAGGGAGAAAGGGAAAAGTGGGCCGGGGGGTAGGGAGTCAATATGTACTCTAAAAACCATCTCTCAGCCAATTATAATTCGTAATAATTAATTATATCGCTATATCTGGTATCTACCATACCCGTGTAGCACGCCCACACCAATGAATGCAAAGAGAGATTAGCCAGTGTTCCCCAAACCTTCGAAGTGGATGAACGCTGCGTGTCAGATCATCAAACTTTGAAAGGAAATTCCTACTAATTTTGATATCTACAAATCTTGTAATTCAAAACATCCCACCTGTTTTTTGGTTGAAGCTAGAGCATTGCGGTTTTTTGCATTCGATACTCCATAATGATATCTAAGATATGATCGCCTTCGATTTGATATGATCGCCTTCGATTTTTGATTTTCGAATTTGTTGTAGAAAATTTTTTCCGACAAAATTTTATTTTCAGAAATTTTGGTTTACTTTTTATGAAAAAGTCGAAATTTAGAAAACCCATTTGAAAATCAAAAATCGAAGGCATTCATATTGTAGATATCAGTATGGAGAATTGAATGCAAAAAACCGCAATGCTCTAGCTTCAACCAAAAAACAGGTGGGGCTTTTTTGAAAATGGTTCGAAATTTGTTTTAAATTCGAATAACTCGTTTTCTATGGGTCTAATCGAAAAAATGTCAGGAACAAAAACGATAGATAATTCAATTTTATATATACATACAAGGTTTCAGAACCATAACTTCAATAATAATTTTTTTCAAAATTTTGGGGGCGGTCCCCTTAACGAAACCATAAATTACTTTTATAGTATTTGCCTCAACTACTTGGCTACTTATATGAACATTACTGTTCTTCTTGCGTATTATATTTTTTCTTCTAGGCTTTGTTTTCATTTCGGACTTCATAACCTCCGCTTGCCCTTTCTGTTTTAATTGAGATTTAACCCTTACCTTCGCAATGCTACTGTTGCTGTCTGTTCGTTCGTTTATTTCTCTAATTAAAGTTCTCCTCTTTGACCTATTAGAAATGAGTACTAACTCTGCTATTAAGCAGTCCGTACTTAATAGTTCCTTAGTAGCTATTTTACGTTTTTCCATAAACGGAATTTTTTCTTCACCTAACTTCAAATTATTTTTATCAAAATTAATTTGGGCATTTTTTAACGCGTCCCTTCCTAATATCATATCGTATGAAAAGCTAGCGTTGTCGATTAGTAAAGCGTTTACTCGTATTTTATTTGACTTGGATGACAATACTAAATTTATTTCACCCTTTACTTCGGAACGACCGTTTATGCCTTTAATAGTGACATCCGATCTCATTATTTCTTCGTTACTCGCAATATATTTGAAATTACGACTGTTTAATATCGTTCGCTCACTACCTGAATCTATTAACGCTTCCCAATCAAATTCTTTACTGTGTAATATTATCGTTGGTTTAGAAGTCCCTTTTATTGTATAATGACAGTCTTTTAATCCGCTTAATTCATCTGTATTTTTTACGAACTGAGCTGCTATATACGTCTCGCTTGTACTTACCTCCTCATCGCTTAAATTAACTTCTTTAAGTAAATCGAACTTATTTTTACATTCGCATTGATTTTTTGAATTGAGTGACGAAATAAGTTCACCATTGAATTTAATGAACACAGGATCTAATTTATTCATGTTTAATTCACATGTGTGCACGGAGTTACCAAAAGCCATCGCATTTGTCTTTGCTAAATGTTTTATTAAATTAATCCTACCAAGTTGTTTACTAACTTTATGCTCTGTGTATTTATTTCAGCGTTCGTATTTACATTTTCCTGCGAAAATCCTTGAATTGACCTCGGTTAATAGGTTGTTGAGTACGGCAATCTCTTCCTAGATGCCCTAAATTGTTACACCTGTAACACCTAATTGTGTCACTATTCTGCTGTGGTGTGTGGGTATGTATATTTGTCACATTTGTTCTACCTTGGTGGTTGTGTCTGTATCTGCTTCTTCGTGCATATCTACTGTGTGTACCTCTCTGCCTAGCATCATATGCGTAATATGCCTCTGCTGTTCCTTCCTGCATATCATCGTGATAATTACCCTGATTCTCACCTACAAATTGATCAGAATTTTCTATCACAAAAGCTTCTGTGTTATTGAAATTCTTTTTCGGAATTAGGATTTTTTTGTCATGGGTCAAAGACCTGATTTTCTTTGTTGTAGCGGACAGTAAATTAGCTGTTGTTTTAAACGGTCCTTCAATAACTCCCTTGACAATATTGGGGTTGATCTGTGGTCCCAATATTGTTAAAAACATGGCTGTATTCATTAAATCTTTAGCGTGCTTTTTCAATCTGTTGTTGTATGCCTGATTAGTTTCAGCTGCAAGTTTTGCTGGAAATTGCGCGTTCATTGTGTCGTCATTCAATAGATGATCTGTGACCTCTCCTATTTTTTCCAATGTACTTAATATATCACTGGCAGCTGTAGTTTCATCTTTCAATTTATTGGTGTATAATTCGTGACATACACTGTACAGATGTCCTTGCTGTCTTTCTGCACATATATATCTTCTAATACCGTGCATATTTCTTTGTAGGTGCTATCTATAAATGTTTTTCCGTTAACAACGTTATTAACAGTAATTTGAAAATCTCCCAGATTGCAATCAGCGCTTCTGAGAAGGATTTTCTTCTTTTTAGCATCGTCTTTGTCCCCTAAACTGGATATATGGTTATTTAATAGACTCAAATGCTTCTTAAAGGTGTTTTTCTCCTCGAAAGTTGGATCTTCTGGCCTTCTTCTTCCTCTGAATATCGGCAAGGAATCAGAATTTATGATTGTTGTGCTTCTACTTTTAATTATTTCTTGTAGTTGAGCTTGTGTCATTTCAACCGCCATTGTCCCTGAAGTATTTGTATCTAAATTGTCTATAACTATCCTATTTAATTTCTGTTGCTGTGTAATTGATACCTTTGGTTGTGTATTGTTTTCTTTCTCCGATTTGCTCTTCTTAATTCGGGGTTTTGTCTTTCTACCAGACCTTAATTCAACTGGGTTTGGATTAACTTCTTCTTCCTCCGAACTTTGCATGTGTTCTCATTCTTAATTAAATGTTAGTGTGTACTTAAAATAAATGTGTGGGTAAAAACAAATTATGAAAGTATTATTATGAAAATATCATAAAAATAAAACATGCAAAAATAGAGCAAAATCTGTTAAATCAATAAAATTATAAAATTAAATATTAATACCTGTCACATCAATAATATTATAAAGCTGAAAGAAATGCATTAACAATATACATCCTATAATTATAATTGCTGCAATGAAGATTAATTAAGTTCTTCTAACTAACCTTTTTATTGTTGCTAAAGTAATACACACAAACACTGACTAAGCGAGACTGATATTTCACCACTAAACTAAGTTCTCAGAGAACCTGCTGCGACTGATTCACAAATGAAACTGACAAATACAAGGATGATACAACGCTTTTTAATCGTTAATCTGCTTATACTCAACTTCGGTTCCATGAACAGAGGGTCTCCCTTTTCAGATGTTTTCGGCGACTTTTGCAATGATCTTAACTGTGTCACCTCGTGTACACTGAATGAAGCAGTTTGAATAAATACTATTCAGATGTAGTGTTTAAACAAATTAGACACTCAGTTTCCGGTTGAATTACGGCTTTTTTGCATGTTGTATATTGATTAATTGAATGTTGTCCACATTCGCCAACGTGCAACGCTATACCCGTGTCAATTCCTCCCTCCGCGTATGATTCACCGTAAACTTTTCCAAATTGGTTAATCTTACTGATTGTCTCTGCTCTCATTCAAATTTCAAATTAGGCCATCTTTACTCTCCTTATCCTTCCGATAATTTTCGAGATGCCTTATGCTTGATCTTGAGTTGAAAAATCTTTATATTTTATCACAAAAAATGAACACCTTAATTGGATCGTACCGTCATATAGGGTCGCAAAACCCGGTCTTGCTGTAATCAAATACTCTCCAATCAGATGGTTAACTTAGTTTTTGGTAAACTACAAAGCTCTCAAACTTTCACTTTAGTAATTGAATTTCCGTTCGTTAAATTCGAATTACTTAATCACACACCATACTGCCACCAATATGATGGTCCCCTCTGTGGGTTATCTCATCAACTGTGAAACCTTATAACGGTCCACGGTATGGGTTACGTGTGATTAGAATCTTTCTCTGTATCTTATCTTTCATATTCCTTTTTCTCAGTTTATCTCTTTCTACTAAATACTCATTGCCATGCCCGACCTCAGGCCTCTGGTCAATGCTTAACTGTATTTAGGGTGAATAATAAGTTTAACTAAAACTTTAAAGAGATTATACTTCTGTATCAAGCAAATATATTTTCACTATGCACTTCACTAAAACACTCACAAGTAATTGTCTCACTAACTAAGACTTGAGATTAGATGTTGATCTCATGCGAGCCAATTGGTAACTAACTTTGAATGTTCCTTACACATAATCATATAGGTTTGCGAGAGCAGTTATGCATACACAATTAATGTGTTTGCATCACTACAAATGAGCTAAGACCCCGTCCATAACTTCTTGGTTGGCTCTAACCACATGAATCTCTAAGTCATAAAGTATTAATTGGATCACATAGAAAAAGGGTTCATTCATTATTACAAGAATTTCTAACTTCGATAATGTACGAAATTATGATTTCAATCTGTGGTTTCAGGAGAGGATGCTGGTGTTGGACCTGAAAACTGGTGTCAGTCCAGTTTGCAACATGTTTGAGAGTTTCTACGGTCATCCTTTCGTATTTTGCATGCTTCACAACTACGGAGGTGTCGACGCAATCTACGGACCTGCTTTTCAATCGTCAGGAGTAAGTTAACTGCATCTTGAAGCATATAATAATTATATTATTCAACGGTGCTACTGAACAAAGTCTATGAATTAAATGGGATTTTTTTTTATTAATTTGAAATAATTTGCGAATAGCTAATATGTTCTTGGAGAAAAATGAATTATTTTCTATGTTTCTTATTGCAGAGTTTAACAATAGCTCGCTCAGGCAACAACAGTTTGGTGGGTACAGGCCTGACCATGGAGGGGATAAACCAGAACTACGTCATGTATGACCTGATGATGGAAATGGCCTGGAGATACCCAGTGACAAACTTCAAACAATGGTTTAGGGAAACTAGTGACAAACTTCAAACAATGGTGAGAGAAAGTAGTGACAAACCTCTAACAATGGTGAGAGAAACTAGTGACAAACTTCTAACAATGGTGAGAGAAACTAGTGACAAACTTCAACCAATGGTGAGAGAAACTAGTGACAAACTTCTAATAATGGTGAGAAAAACTAGTGACAAACTTCTAACAATGGTGAGAGAAAGTAGTGACAAACTTCTAACAATGGTGAGAGTGAGAGAAACTAGTGACAAACTTCTATCAATGGTGAGAGAAAGTGGTGACAAACTTCTAACAATGGTGAGAGAAACTAGTGACAAACTTCAACCAATGGTGAGAGAAACTAGTGACAAACTTCTAATAATGGTGAGAAAAACTAGTGACAAACTTCTAACAATGGTGAGAGAAAGTAGTGACAAACTTCTAACAGTGGTGAGAGAAACTAGTGACAAACTTCAAACAATGGTGAGAGAAACTAGTGACACACTTCTAACAATGGTGAGAGAAACTATTGACAAACTTCAAAGATTGGTGAGAGAAAGTAGTGACAAACTTCAAACAATGGTGAGAGAAACTAGTGACAAACTTCAAAAAATGGTGAGAGAAACTAGTGACAAACTTCAAACAATGGTGAGAGAAACTAGTGACAAACTTCGAAGAATGGTGAGAGAAATTAGTGACAAACTTCAAACAATGGTGAGAGAAACTAGTGACAAACTTCTAACAATGGTGAGAGAAACTATTGACAAACTTCAAAGAATGGTGAGAGAAAGTAGTGACAAACTTCAAACAATGGTGAGAGAAACTAGTGACAAACTTCAAAAAATGGTGATAGAAACTAGTGACAAACTTCAAACAATGGTGAGAGAAACTAGTGACAAACTTCGAAGAATGGTGAGAGAAATTAGTAACAAACTTCAAGCAATGGGGTATTATCCTCTAATCTCAATTATTGTTTCCTCTTGTTTTTAATGGAAAAATAATGTCTTTTTAAACAATAAAAAAAAAATAATGTTTTATTGATCACAACGATAAAATATTTACAGTGTATTTATTGATAAAACATAATTATGCTAGTAATTTATTGTCTCTGCCATAAATAAAAGTTTTTAAGGGGACCGTCCCCGAAGAAATCTCAAAATTTTATCTTTTTTTTATTGTGTAAATAGTTGCTTTATAAGCTTCTTATAGTGTGAGCAAAATACCAGAGGTATCGTGTAACTCTAATCCCCCTGGGGAGAGGGAGAAAGGGAAAAGATCTCTCAGCCAATTATAATTCGTAATAATTAATTATCTCGCTATATCTGGTATCTAACCTACCACTAATAACACGCCCACTAAGGTTTGCAAAGAAATATTCCTCAGTTACCCGCAGACCTTCGCGAGAGTAGTATGCTGCGTGCCAGATTATCAAATTTTGAATGGGAGATTACTCGTTACTTCAGATATTTACAAATCATGTAATTCAAAAGCCTAAGGCTGTTTTTTGGTAGAAGCTACGGTTTTGCAGTTTTTTGCATTCGATCCTCCCCGGAATTTTCTACAAACTCTGGAAGAGTTTGAATTATTTTTCGAAATATTAAATTTTGAAATTTATATTTTTTCAATTTTTTTTGTTTCACTAAAAATTTAAATAATTCGAAAACCAATTCGAAAAATAAAAAAAAACGCTTCCACAGTTTGTAGAGAATCTTGTGGAGAATCGAAAGCAAAAAAGCATAAGTCATAGCTACAAAATTGTTGTATCCATTTATTAATTTACACGCTGTTCGAAATTCGAATAACCCAGGCAACAAAATGACCTTCCCGGGATATCCCCGCGATATTTTCTTCCGATGTCCCCAGGGGATATCGCGAGAATGTCCGTTTTTGTACTTATTTGGGGATATCCCCAGGGAATGTTCCGGGAACATCGTTAGGGGATGTTTATTCCCTACCGATATTCCGGGAACATTCCCTGGGGATGTTTCCAAAAAAGTACAAAAACGGACATTTTCGCGATATCCCCTGGGGACATTTTGGGAACATCAGTAGGGAATATCGCGGGGATATTGCGGGAAGGTTATTTTACAATTGCTCATTATAAAAATATATGCTAGTATAACTTCATTATTGCTAATGATTAGGAGTACATACGTGCAGGTACTTACGCATCACTTGTATTGGAGTGGATATTTTCTGTAGCTTTTGGAGTTTTTGATGAGTAGAGATGGTGTACTGCGCATTGGGAAATAGAAGACTGAAGATTTATAGGAAGGATAAACAAAAGAATGCTGGCGACAGTTTGAATTTTTTAACACAACTGTCACTAGCATTCAATTTAGCATATCCTTCACTGTGTATTCATCGCAGTTACCTCCATCAGCCATGTAAAGTATACGACCAGCTTAAGCAGATAACCACGTCATATTCTTTTACAGCTTCATTTGAAAACATTTGTAACACTAATCAGATGGAATTTTCAGCAATACTATCATACATAGGAACATTTTTTACCATTCTATAAGTAAGTAACCTAATACTCAGTAATAGTTCTCTTTAGGTAGGTTCTAGCCTTCTAGGTAGGTAGATATTTGTTATGCAATGAGGTAAGCACAGAACTACTACCTATGGTTACCTACTAAGTCTCGCTATAGAATAACATCAATTATTCCTATTTATGTAAATAATATTGAGTCATATTAGTTATTACCTAGATAAAATCTTCATAATGTTTTAGGGGAACGTCACAGTTCTCGGACACTCACAGTACCCGGACAGTTGGCGTTAAAATTAGTCATTTGACCGAATTCTCTAGAAATTCTCAAACACTCACTTTCCGAGTACTGCGAGAGTAAATAATTTTTCCGAGTAGCTACTGTGATTTTCTCCACCTCTAAATGATATCTGATATTTCCATTTCGGAAGAAATAATTAATGTGTAACAAGTGCACTGCCAATTAGGTATATAGAAAACTACTTACTAACCTAGGTACCCAGCCTCGACCGAATGTTTTGAGAATTGGCTAGCAAGATTGTAGGTACACACAATAGGTAGTTCATAACTTCAACTTCATTACAGACGTATAGGGTAAATTACGAATTATCGGTCAGTTTCACATCTTCGGTCAGGTATTCACGATACATGGATACCAATTGAAATCGAAATAAAAATAAAATAACAATAATAATATCGTTTTTCTTATAGGTAGGTAGGTATGACCGAAGATTTGAAACTAACCGATAATTCGTAATTTACCCTACTAAGTATAGCTATGTATAGTAAGATACATAGAACCTAGGAAACTAGCTATTACACTTATTATAATTAACTAGGTACTGAGTACCTACCAAGATAGTCTAAGTACTGTACTTCAGTAAATAACTAACCAGTTATGTAGGTACTGCAGAAAAGTAAATACATAACTAACTACCTGACTAGATACCTACCTATTTACTACCTACATGCAACAGTGAAGTTAATATAACTACCAAGTAGGTAGGTAACCTAGGTAGCTAACTAAAAATGAAATGTACGGTAAATAAATGAGTAGGTACTAAACTGCTACAGAGAAGTAAATTAACAACTAGGTATACTGCCAAAGAGTAAATAGCTAACAAGCTAAATCTACCGGGTGTAGGTCATAAGCCCCCCCGGTCAAGAGCCCCCCCCGGTCAAGAGCCCCCCCGGTCATAAGCCCCCCCCGGTCAAGAGCCCCCCCGGTCATGAGCCCCCCTAGGTCATAAGCCCCCCCGGTCAAGAGCCCCCCCCCCGGTCATGAGCCCCTCCGGTCACGAGCCCCCCTGTTTTTAAATCCTTATTTACCTATATTATTTAATCCTTATTGACACTTTTGTTGTTCATTACTGATTAGACATAAGATATATGAATATCGGGGGGCGTGCCGCCCCCCGAACCCCCCTGCCAGGTCATTAAACAATCATGAAGTGTGCAGTACAACAATCTAGCGGATACAACAAACTACATTAGCAACTCTCAGTTATTTCTATCTAAGTAGTTCTTCATTTGTATAACTAGGTAAATAAGGATTAAAAAAACATGGAGGGGGGGGGGGGGGGGCTCGTGACGGGGGGGCTTATGACCTAGGGGGGCTCATGACCGGGGGGCTCGTGACCGGGGGGCTCATGACCGGGGGGGCTCTTGACCGTACCCCAAATCTACCTAGGTACCTATCTAATTGCAGCAGAGAAGTAAATTACTAACTATACTATACCAAGATACTGAGAAATACTAATCACTTTTCTGTCAGTTACCTATGTTTAAATAAACTAAAATGTTTCTAATTACAAAAGTTTACGGATAATATAAACACGATCTGAGAGAAAATAATAGACACTTGCACTCACTCACAGATTTTAAAACTGGAGCCTTTTCGTCACAGTGACGTCTTGTGACGTCACTCACGCGTCATGTATTACTGCGCAGTTGAAGAATTGAATTCATCATAAATAGTTCAATAAAATTTATTCAAAATAAATATAATATAATTTAGTATAATCTTATGTTTTTTAAACCACTTAATGAAATATAAGAGTTAAGATCTCATTATTACCAAGTTTACGAACGCTCTACCTACGCAATGCAAACTAGACTTACATATTAGCGGGAAAGATATTATAGGCTACATAATGTACTACGATAAGATACACCTGTGATTCAAGTGGCTAAAAAAGCCGTTTCAATATTTAATTGAAAAAACTGCAGCACAATTTTCTGTAAGAATATTGTAAATAGCTAACCGCTTGAAAAATTTATATATGGCTTATTAACACTAAATACTGGCACAGACTAGTAACGATTCTGAACCACAGGGGGCGCGCACGAAGTATTTTAGGGAGATTTTTTCGAGTGAAATGTCTTATCAAAGTTCGCGGTTAAAAGATAATAATGTGAGAATCTCATAAATTTTACATCTGTATAAGAAGATTTCTTTCTATATTGAATGGTATAGAATAGGTAGGTATATTTAGATTTAAATAAAAGAATTAACTAAATATATTCTCCATATATGATAGGTATGATCACAGTATATGTAGAATATATAGACATTCTGAATATAGGTAGGTATTATCAGGGAAACAAATTATGACTACAGTTAGAATATTAATTACGAAAACCGTGGATTTTTCAGTCAATATTTTGAGATTTGGCATTCTTGCTTTGGATAAGCCCCGCCTTTTTGTAGTAACTAGAAAAGATGCCAATAACTAAATAGTAAATGACAATATAGATACCAATTAGTGAATTTTAATTGAATATTCAAACATGGTGTCAATTAAATTATGCTGTTTATTAATATTTGAACATTTACTTTAAATTATTTTGGTGTGTAAGTTTCAAATTCTTAATCAATGCTTTCGAAATCAAATAAATTCAAATTGTAGTGTCATATATTTTATTTTACAACTCTTAACGCTGAATAGCAATAGCTCAATATAACTAAGAGACTATCAAAGGCAGCTTATCTTAAACAGATAAGAATAATTCTTTCGATCAAACTACATTACACCTCTGAACCTAATGAAATATCGCTATAATGATCGAAATACTGCAAATCTATCAAAAATACAGGTATCATGATTTTAGCGGAGTAGTGTATGGTCAAATTTACCAAAGGTTCTGTTTGTAATATTTTAATATATACAATTTCGGTATATATATATATATATATATACTATATAATCCTCAAGCTTGTTTTTATTTCAGGTATATCATTCATGAACTATATATCACTAGTCGGGCTATTCTCAGCTCGTAAATTTTATTGTTTTCATTATTTTTAACGCATGCAGTTTTAGAGGATAGCGCTAGGGTTATGCTCATCAACTACGAGGTCTTACAATTTTGTGTTAGGTGGGGCCATAGGCTTAAAAACTGTAAACTCTTCATTTTCCTCTTTATTTCGTAAGTGAAGCCACTGGTGCTTTTGTAATTTTTATCATATTCCTTTACAGTGGCTTTTCTGTATCCATGAGCTTAGACACCGACTGATAGTTGATGACTTTATTCATTGAGCCACTTTCCATTATGACTGCTTCTAAAAGTTACTTTTATTTATTTTGCCTTTTGTTCCGATGTAACGTTAAACCACCAATTCTTTGATTTGAGATTTACTTTAAAAGAACTAAAACTGAAGATAGTATTTATTTCGTAATCATCTAAGAAAAAGGTATAGAGACTTGAAAATCAGAAATCCAATATTAACATTGTCCTTATGATATTCTGATCTGGCAACTGTCCTTGTTGACAATCGTAGGAGTTTTGTAGCATTTCGAGTAATTGTGTATGATGCTGAAATTTCATCAATTTTCCCAATTATTAGCAAATGTGGAACACTTAAAAATCGCAATTTTTGCTTTTGAAATCTTCATCTATAAATCTATAACTATTGACCTAGATCATACAGAGTTTTGAAATATGCATATTTAATGTTAAACTAAAACCTAGATTTAGACATTTAAATTCATTGATCTCAATTTTTCAATTGGCAGCTAAACAATTAACATGCGTGGAAAAGAAAAAGGAATCTACTAAATTTACAGACTTAAATTTACTATATGCTGAGTTCTATTTAGCTGATATTAAAGTTGAGCTCAATAGGACGTTAGAGTTCTATTTAGTAGTGGATTCAATTTTATTAATACATCTTAATTTGAATCCAGATAAAATTACTTACTGAAGAATAATTTATTTACTAAGTAAGTTAAGATTTAGTTTCATAAAACTGAGACATTAAAATCTACCGAGAAGAGATTCTATAGGTGGCTCGAAAACAGTATAGGGTTTTCCCATTGTATACTGTATAGGGTGGCTCGAAAACAAGGAATCGAATTTGTAAGGTAAAAACTATACTAGTATCATTTAAGAGTTAAAATATTAGGAAAAAGAATCTACTGTTGACGAAATAATTTTTACAAATAAAATACATTGCAAATCGAAATAAATTGAAACACACTTATATGTTTGAAAGATTGTTTCACGGGAAATTGGTAATGATAGAGTGAAAACAGAAACTCATCAAAGAATAGAGAACGAAAAGAGACAAACACTGTTAGCTGCACTTATACGGATGATGGAGGGAATTGAAGAGGTGATAGTAAATGAAGCATACGAGCAAAAATTTAAGACCTTGTAGTTGAAGGACATAAACATAATGCTCTCCTATAGAAATACAAGTTATAATTTAATTTATTTAAGAAAAAAATCAAAGTTAATTCACTAATAATTGGATTATAAATTAGGTTATAACAATGAATTAATAAACTAAATAAAGATAGAAATGTATTTTCATATAGCTAACAAAACTAATAAACTAACGATTACAAATAAAAACGGTCAAATATTTTCTCAATATTTAGTATGCCCTCCTTCAGCTTCTAAACATTCTTGAATGCGTCGCGGCATACTCTTAGCTAAGTTAATAAAAAAATTGGGTGGCGCCTAAGTCTATCCCACATTCTGGACACATGCTGTTCAAGGGCTTCTGGGCATCTTTTCATTGGCATGGTCCCACTCGTTCACTATCCAGCCCCACACATTTTCTATCGGATACAGATTCGGACTTCTTGCCGGCCAGCGTAGGGGCTGGAAATCAACATTTTCACGAAACCACTGCTTTACGATGTTTGCAGTGTGGACTCTGCAGTTGTCCTGTACTATTGAGACCACCCTATGCTCATTTGCAGGTAGAGCAATGGTCCTACAGCCTGTTTCACATTATTGTCCAACACACTGACGTATTCTCGAGCTGCAATTTTGTATCAAAAGAAATAGTAAAGCTTATCAAAATAAGCTCTTGAGTAAAAAAAAAAGTTTTTTTGCCTTCTTGTATTAATATATGGAATTTAAAATATAAAACCATTTCAGAATTATTATTCAAATTCCTTTCTTTCAGCGAAATCTCTAATACCAGTTCCAAATTTAAATGAGATGCTTAACAACATAAAAACTAATTATTCAATTGCAAAAAGAAGATTCGGGTATATTTAAATGGAATGGAAAAAATGGAGATAGCTTAATTGTCATGATATAAAAATTAAAAATATTCTTCAACCTAATTCAAATAGTAAAGAATAAATTTCAAGATTTTAACTATAATTAATTGTAACATTATGACAAAATCTTTTATTCCCCCCATTAACTCACCAGTAAATCGAGATGTGATGCGAGTTAGCTCTCCAGGACCGCCCGACCAGATCCAGCCAAACATATTTAGCGACACGTAACCAGAATGATTGGTTTCGACGATATGTCGTTCATCGTATCTTGTTTTGGCTGGTCTCCTGACATGCATCCTACCCTTCTGGTCACTTTAAGGTTTTTTCATCTACGAATATGACATACTGCCAAAAGTTGTCATAAGTGTGATTTCTGAAACGGTAATAGAAGTTAGCAGTCATAATTGATTTATGAATAGGAATAATCCAAAAATCCTACATATCTTTTCATAGTAAAGAGTTCAATTTTTTATTTTTAAATTTAAATATTTATCTTGATTAGATTATAACTAACAACACAATCTCTACACACAAACTCTACAGTAAAGACTAACTTATGTTTTCTTACCGGTGCTCTCTGCATAAATTGAGTCTCTCTTCTACATGACGTCTTGTAAGAGTCTCTCTGCAAGCAGGGACATGGTGGAACAGGGCAGCTTCTTTGAGCCTATTTCTCACGGTTCGGACAGATACTCTGTTAACCAATCCTGTTCAAAGAAACATAAATCAATAAATGAATTAATTATCACAGGCTTTGATATTTATTGATAGATTTCAATTGGCAAACTGAACACAATATATAGTAATTAGAATCAGAAACAAACCTTCATCTCTGGTTATTTTCACAGCAGTAGTGAGAGGGGTAGCGCGAGCTCTAGCGATGATTCGCGCATCTTCATCAGCCGTGGTGGCGCGGGACCTGCCACTCCGCCTCCTGGAATTCAAATCCCCCTCTTCTACTTCTCTGTGGGTGCAAATTATTCAAATTATTCCCATAGTATTTTAAATCATGTTCATTCAATGTCCTATTCAAAAACTTTTAAGAGACACAGATTTGGATAGTTTGATAAAGTTAAAATATGATTAAGTTCACCTTTTCAACCACCTCTGCACAGTTTTCAAGCAACAACCCAATTCTGCACTGATTTGCCGGAAAGAAAGGCCAGCATCTTTAAGGGCAACAATTTTGCCTCTCAGAATAAGCCTCTCTTTTTCTCTGCGTGTGTTGGTTACTCCAAAATAATTATTTCGATCCATATTTCTGAAATGCAACACTAAATAAAACAATGAACGGAATAAATGGATAAGTAAGTCATGCTATAATATCACCAGCAAAAGTTTATATTCATGCTTTAGACATGCGAAACTTGGAATTTCAATATTGTATGATGGATATACTCTTGAGGCTCACTAGAGAAATTGATTTCATTTATATTTGTAGCGGTAACATACTATACTGTATATAAATATTAGCTATATACATATATTAATCTCGAGTTAAGATAAGAAAGCCGAAGTTTGTAAATTTAATATGAATAGATTTATAACTTTAACTATCCCAATAATTTTTCCGCAATTCAATGCTGCTCTAGTGGAGAACAGCTAAATTTTGGCTTAACCACAAATAGGCTAATAAAATGAATGCATACACGAAAATAAATTAAAAGAAACTTTGAAGAATTAGCCTGAATTGTGTTCTATGAAAGATTTCATCTATCACTATCTGTGGAAATAATTAATGCAGAAAAGCTACTCTGCGTATACACTATACAATCACTAATAAAAAAAGTGACGAAAAGAAACATATACTCCGGTAACTGTATTCCTAAATAAATAAAGATAATGAAGAGGTAAAAGTAAAGGGAATTCTATAGGCTCAAATTAACCAAAATTCTAAAGAACTACTATTTGAACAACTTAAAATGAAAGTGACAAATGAAGAACCATTTCACTGGAAAATCTAAAACAAAATGGAGGAACTTCGTATAATTCAAACACTCGCAGTAGTCTGCTAGTGGGTGTTAACTTAGATCATGAATAAATAAATAACTTTATAACATAATTATTTATTTAGAGAAATATAGTCCATATATTAAAAAAATATCTTTACAGTACTTGTGTTATGTATACAAATAAATTTATGGAGGTATTAAAGTCAACTCTTTCTCGTTCATCAACAATAAGAACAAAGAGGCGTCTCCTCTGTAAAAAATAAATGGAAATCCTAACGAAATCTTTCGATTTTCAATCATTAAAGTAAAATTTCGTATTAGTTTCCTTATTGGGCTACAATTTGAAGTTTGTTTCAGAGTCCAGACGAATGTGATGAAAATTTAAAAGAATACTAACGTTTTTTTACGGAATCCCTAAGAAACTACAGGAGATGTGTTTAGGCTGTTCTGGTAGCTGGTCTCAACAATAATTGAATTTAACTTTATTCCAGATTTTTATGTTGCTCTTAGAGTGTATTAAATGTAAAAACTTTAAACTACGCTTTAATTTTAGTTTTGACCTTCCTAACTGATCGTACAGTGCCGAAGGTTAATATATGGAAAGGTTGATAAATATTAAATTTAAGAATAACAAACAATTTGTTGTGTTATGCAGAAGCTAATTTTTTACTTATATAGATGAAAGAATGAAGATGAATTGAAAATCAATTCAAAGACAATAAATGAATGAAAACATAGATTCATTTATTTCCATCATAATTAGATACATTATTTAATGTGTTGCTACACAGGTCTAGATCAGGGAAACCACATGTTTACCAGATTATGAAGTCCCTGTTACCGTAGTTACACACATGTTTAAAATGTATGAGAAATAGACGCCTTAAGTATTATGATTCAGCGACACATTAATAAATATCGACATTTCGTCAAAAGATTAATAGTTTTAATTACTTAAATCGAAATGTTAAGTTTGTATATTACTATGACAAAATGTAATTGACACCATCTTTGGATATTCAATTAAAATTCACTAATTGGTATCTATATTGTCCTTTACTATTAACTTATTGGCATCTTTTCTAGTTACTACAAATAGGTGGGGCTTATCCAAAGCAACGATGCCCTTCTCTTACGGTGTGGAAAAGGAATACACCAATGTCACGACAGGTAAGATTGCAAGTTCTACTAATTTGTAACATATACATCACATTGGTACACTATTTATGAGTGTGGTGGTTTAAGCCAATAATTTATTGCATAGCCTGAAACCTCAACAATAAATAAAATTTCGATTAAGTTTCTCTGTGTCCATGTTTTATTTTTGAATCGTTATCAGCCCACTAAACATTACAATGTTGGCTCAATTCAGAACACAACTCTGGGCCAACGTTGTCATACCGGTTTCAGTGTAGTGGGCCATCAAAGGCCTGACGTTGGCCTACCTCACAGATGTCCACGGGCCCAGAACAGTATAACTACGTATAAACGACTTATAGGTACCGGCAATACTTAACGTTGCCGATGTGATGCATCGCTACGGGCTGTACCTACTATTTTCATATAAGAGGTGTATTAATCAGATTACGCTATACAGAACACGTGAAGACAACAGTTACTTCAAACAATGTAGTAACTGTCCTACAAATACATTTTACAGATCAAAATCAGGGGGAAAAAATAGAACAGTTGCCAATTCAAACTAAAATCTATATTATTTTTTCTACGCTATTTTAACCCAATAATAATATTTTTTAATTAAAATGGAATAGAAAATATAGTTTTAAATGTGAATAATTATTTCGAATGGAATTTCATAATAAATATATGAATTAACTAGCGGCCAAGCTTATTTATATGGAGAAAATAAATAAAATGTTAAATTATTAATAGAAGGGATGACAGGCCTATTTATACTAAATTATCAGAAACGTCTACAATTTCAAAGGATATTAAATTGAGGATATTAAATTGGCTATTTGGTGTGATTGGAGTTGGGAGATAACTGCCAAATAAAACCGGTAGACCAGTACAATAAATATACTGGTAAATCGAAAAATCACTGGATTGGTTAAGCATGGTTTCCCTTCATTGGGCCACTGTTGTTTGGCAACCGTTGGCCCAATGTCGTTTTCATTGCATTGGCCCAGTGTGTAATAGCACTGGCGGGCCAATGCCCGATCGTGCCTTCACTTTGCCAACGCTTACCGACGTTTTCCCGATAGTGCAATGTCATCAGGGCAGTAAAGAAAAGACAAAGATTTAGTTATAATCCAAGATAAAAATGACTTAATTCGATTTACAGGAAATTGTGGTAAATATTAAATAATCTTTATAATTTTCATATATAAACATTTTTCATATTATACAAAAAAAATCTTATACAGTGAATTACAAATATACATTAAAGAAACCTATTTCTCTCGATTCTACTGATAATTTTCTCACCAACAATAATAGGAAATGTGATAGAAATTGCCCAGAAAATTTACGAGAAATACATGCAAGGACTCACCTCAAGAGGATTGTCACCATCAAAAACATGCTCAAAGGATTGAAAAGTAAAGGAATATCTACTCGAAGGCTAACGATTAAACAGAAATAGAAGTGAGATATAGAGGACACGGATACTTATTGTGCATGGAAAGTTGGTGTTAATATTGTTCATGATAAGTCTTAAGGGCCGTCCACACGTAGGGTATTTTAATTCTTTCCACCAGACTCTATGCTAATCTTCTCCTACTTTTTCCTCGAGAATATTAGAAAAAACGATTTAGTTATTATTCATTTTAGTTGGTATCCAAGATACCTGCGGGTATCATGGATACCAACAAAAAAAAATATTATATCGTTTTTCTTATATTCTCGTGTAAAAAGTAGGACGAGATTAGCAAAAAGTCCGGTGGGAAGAATTAAAAAACCCTACGTGTATACGGCCCTTAAAGGTTAGATTAGTTAATGTCAAAGGTTATCACCATTTTATATGCAGTTTTCTCCTACATTTTTATATACATTTTCAAATTGGATTCAAATAAATTACATAGCAGTATTTTTCTCGTAATAAAATATGTTTCAAATTAATAAAACCTTTTTTTCCATTTATCTACTTCATTCAAGTTTAGTTTATAGTATTAACTTCAAGGGATCGATACCTTTCAGAAAAGCAAATCTTACCAAACAAGTATTGCCTTAAACAAACCTACTGGTGTGTAGAATAAACTGTGTAGACATTACGCTCACAGCTTGTCTGTAGTGCGTAAAGTGGGATTATAAGTGGAGCCCATCCATCCCTTCCACACCCTAGTTGTGATGTAGATTGTAGAAGTTGATTTGGGGGAAATAAAATCAAAACTGCACTCTAGGCTCCAATAAGAAATCAGTTCCGCACTGAGTTTTTTAGGACTGGGATATATCGCTGTTCTAAGTAAGAGGATAGAATCTGGTTAAGAGAATAGATTCAGCTAATCTATAATTTGTTTGCGAGAATAGCAAATTATAAGAAATGTGTTGAGCCTGTACTTAAATTTGCCCGCTTATGTTCACATATATAAAAATTTCTAGAATTGATGCAGGCTATGGTCGTTATGTCAGGTCACCTTAATATTTCCCGGTGCCACATAATTATATAGATGGCAAAGTTATAGGACTGGAATGAAAATAATTTGAGGAAGTGACAATCAATTTTAGTGACACCGTAAAAGAGCAATCAAATCGCCATTTCAAAATATTATTGAAATTGGCAATATATTAGGACATCATTCATATTTGCTACTCTGTTAGAAACAGATTATCGGGAAATAAAAAGGATAGATAGAATATTAAATGTGCTATCTAGCTTGACATTTCTTACAGAACGTTCATTAAAACACTCTAACTATCCTCCTTCTTTTCTAACTGTAGATTTTGCTATCCTCATCTGTCACAAAAATAATGACTTTACTCCAAACAAACTATTTTCGTCAACTGGTAGATCACTGGACTTCAGTTTAGCAT
>CANNZV010002589.1:92411-108772 GCA_947561585.1 Caprella mutica | reverse complement strand
GTTACACCAAATCTTGATAATGCCTTGGCCGATGGCGATGAGCTGTTTTTCCCATTGTTTAATGCGGCCTCATTTAATCGTTGGGAATCGAATGTGCGTAAATATAAAGTTGATTATGCAGATGGCGGTAAAATTAAAGACAAGAACAACAAGCCGGTGCTGGATGATAAGTTCAATTTCATCGTAAAAGACGACACTGGTTATGTTCCCCGGGATTTATGGGCCGCAGATCAGCCCCCAGTGCCTGCACACGAAGTGATGGGAAATCAAGGCGCGGCCTCTCAATTACGAACAGGCAGAGATTTGTACGTGTCGTATGGATCAGGCCGAACACAAGCATTGTCTGTGAGTGCGCTTAAGAATACGTTATTAAGCCCTGTGACCTATCCTGATCAAGTGCTGCCAGCAGGTCTTACTGCCGAGGAAGCTGAGAAAGCGGCGAAATGGGCGTTTGGTTATGATGTGGACGATGATGATGGGGATGGCAGTACCGAGGATTCGAATGAGTACATCGGTGATCCATTGCATTCATCGCCTAAGCTATTGCGCTATGAGAATGGTCGAGATTTTGTTGCCTTCGGCACCAATCAAGGGTTTTTGCACTTTGTACGTGCGAATACAGAGGGTGTTATCTCTGGAGGTCGAGAGCAGTGGGAGTTTATTCCGAGCGAATTGTTGAACAATACCTTAACGTACTACCGTAATCGCGCGTTTGGCTTGGACAATAAAACGTATGGCTTGGATGGGAAAATGACGTTGTGGCACGTCGACGACAATGGCGACGGCAAAATTGGCAGTCGCGAAACGGCCATTCTATTCTTTGGCATGCGTCGGGGTGGAAAAAACGTGTTTGCCTTGGATGTGTCAGATCAAAAAGAACCTGAATTGCTGTGGGATTTATTGGGTGAAAACCCAACACTTGGGAGCCAGTTGGGTCAAAGCTGGGGTCAACCAATTCTGGGTAAAGTGGCCTGGGATTATAATGGCAATAACCAGCAAGATGATTATGCGCTGTTTATCAGCGGTGGCTATGACGACACAGACGATAACAACGGTCAGATCGTGGCGGATACCGCATGGTCGACACGCGGTGGTGATGTTTTGATGCTGGATCCGATGACGGGTAAGTTGTTGTGGTCTGCCAACCGTGATACTGCAATGAGTCAAATGAGAGTGCCCACTATCGTCGACACGCCGTCAGTATTGGATATGAATTCAGATGGCCTGGTGGATAAGATTTTTGCACTGTCGATTGATGGCACGCTGTGGCGTATCGATGTGGAAGATGCTTTTGACAAAACGAATGACGCGAAAAGTTTTGCAAAAGCGTATGTGCGCGCCAAAGTGACGACTGAGCCGGCGACCCCTCGTCAAAGTCAGCGTTTTATGAACCCATTAAACATCTCCTTGTATACCGACGTGATCGATGGGTTGAAGAAGCTGCACATTGCCTATGGCTCCGGTCGCCGACCAGATCCTTTGTATGGAGCGAGCATCACCGAGGGCGGTGAAGACATCTTTGTGGTCGTGAAAGACAGCAAGCCGTTTTCACCATTAGACCCAAACAGTACCGATGATATGAGGCCGACCGTGGTGGGTGACTTACAGAAATTGGATACCTTCAATAGAGGCTTTGTCCCTGACCCAAGTTTATTGGTGAATGGTTGGTACATGCCATTATCACGTGCTGAGAAAGTATTGAATCCATCTGTGACTCGTCGAGGTACGGTGGTGTTCACGACGTTTATTCCGAATGATCGCAGCACGTCTCTGAGTCAGGAGGACGGCTGTTTAGACGAGACTGGGCGTAATAAATTGTACATGGTGAATATTCGCTCGGGTGAGAATCAATTTGATGACGGCAGCTATAATCTCAAGCAGCCAGGGATTGCGCCGCCGTTTACTCTACTTACACCGGAGCCCCCCACAGATGAGCCACCTAAGGGGTGTCTTGGGATGGTAGGCGTTGAGTCTGTGCTGGGTGTGAAAGAGTGTCAGGAGGAATGTGATGGCGCGACGGAAGTCTGTGATACGGATGAGAAGGGAAAAAGCCCTCACCTTGAAGATATCTTGTTTTGGCTAGAGGAATAATCTCACGCTGAGTGTCCGTGGCATGATATGTGTCACGGACGCATGATCAACCCAATAAAAAACCCTGCGCTTTTCCATATGGCGCAGGGTTTTTTTATGCGACCTGGGAGGCGCGGCGTCTCAGAGAGTTGTTTGGTCGTTTACGGCTGTGTTTCGCTGAGTGTCACATCAGCAAAACGTACTAAGCGTGCTTTGAGTGAATCATTCAACAAAGAGGCGGGCGTCCAAAAACCACCGGATGTATCAGTCAGCTCGTCGTGCGCTAAACATAAGGCGGCTTGAGTGAGCGCTTTGGCCGTCCAGCCATAACCGGGATCGGACTCAGCACGAAATGTGAGTTGAACGGGTGTTGATGTGGAGTCGGTCTGTCCGACAAATACCAGTTCAAATGAGCCGCGATCTTGTGCCGTTAAGCTGGGGCCGTCTCCAGGCTGTGTCAATCCAAAACGATTAAGTAGCCAACGAGAGGGCTTGAACGCGATGCTGGCAAAAAACAGTGCCAGTGCCAAGGAGTACAGCGACGACTTGATCAGTCCTTGAATGCCTGAGCCAAGCATCATGCCTTCGCAGTATGTCAGTTGTTCGCCGTATGCGTAGTCTGACAGTTGGTTGCTGCGATGCACGACGGCTGTGTTGACGGAGGCCATGATGAACGGTGCGAGCCATGACTTGAGTGCTTTGCTGTAGCGAGGGAGCAACACATTCATCTGTGATGTTTGATGCGTTGAGGGCGTGCATAACGCATAGGCGTTGCTGAGGGTGTGACGCAGTGACGGCTCCTTGATCATGATGTCGACGGCTGTGATCATGGACGCCAGTGTGCCACCTGATAGGCCACCTTTGAGTGATTTTACGCCCATGATGACCTCAGAGCATGGCTGTTGATGGTACTGCTGTGACAGCTGCTGCAGATGCATCATGCCGATGTCCGATGGAATGGAGTCGAACCCAGCAGCGTGTACGATGCGCGCACCCGACTCGACCGCTTGTTGATGGTATGTGTGGATCATTTGCATCATCCAGTGAGTTTCACCGGTTAAGTCGCAATAGTCCGTACCTGACGCAACGCAGGCTGCGAGCATCGGCTCACCATACAGAGCATAGGGTCCTACAGTGGAGACGATGACCTTGGTGCGCGCGCATAAGGCATTCAGCGAAGCGGGGTCATTTGCATCGGCGATGAGCTGGTCAGGCATCGAGTGTGTAGGCAAATGCGCGAGTGCGTCTCGCATTTTGTCTGGATTACGGGCCGCGACGGCCCATGTGAAGGGCACGTTGTTGACCTCGTGTGAGGTCAGGTAGCGAATGACGCTGGCGCCGACAAAGCTGGTGGCGCCGAATAAAATGAAGTCGTACTGAGACGGAGTGCTTGGCATGGTGTACTCATTGTAAGTCGTGATAAGGGTTTAATTGCGCGTAACGCATTCAAGGTGAAATGATGCTTTGTGTGCAAAATTGCATTTTTGGCTAGTCATACGGCGCGTAACTCTCTATAATTTGCGCAGATTATATGAGCCATCATAGTGTATCGGCGCTCATCACAACAAGGGCTATAGTATGAAAGACAATCGACCAGTCAATTTAAACTTGACGACCGTGGCGTTTCCCATCACCGCAATCGCGTCCATTTTGCATCGCATCAGTGCGGTGGCAGTGTGGGGCTTTTTAGGTGTCTTTTTGATGTATTTGGGCTGTGCGCTGTCATCGCCAGAACAGTTTAACGAGGTAAAGCAGGCGTTGACCGACAACTGTTGGACAAAACTGGTTCTATGGTTGGGCTTAACGGCGGTGGCGTATCACAGCGTGGCGTCATTAAAGCACGTGATTCAAGATCTGGGCTTTTTTGAAGATTTTGCGGGCGGTCAATTGATTTCGTGGGTGGCCTTGGTGTTGGGCGGATTATTAAGTGTGTTAGCGGGAGTGGCGATATGTCTTTAATCAATAACGGAATCACCCAGTGGAAGTTCCAGCGCATGGCGAACGTGGTCTGTATTATTGCGGCCATCGCGCTTGTGTGTATGTTGTGGTGTAACTCAATTGCCTCGCACGACGATTTGCGTGCGTTATTCGCACCCATGGGTGTGAAGTTGGCGTTCGCCATTGCCTTGATCATTGCCTGCGTGAACTCGGTGTTGGCAGGATGGCAAATAGCCGCCGATTATGCACACAAAATCAAAGTGCCTGAAAAGCTGTTGGTGATGGTGATTGGATTGGTGTCAGCACTATACGCTGTGTACGGTTTGAAGTTGTTGTTCGCGTAATCTGAACGACAACATATACCCCGAACGCCACACGTGAGATCACTTCTTGCGTGTGGCGTTCGTCGTTGTGCGGAGGTACTTTCTATGTATCTTCGTTATATCCGCTTTTGAATCAATGACTTGATCTTGCTTTCAGCCTGTTATAGGGTAAGTGAAGCACGTGTCTTCGATGTCTTATAAATACAATAAATTACATTAATGTCTAACTAACGCGTTCAGTGTGCAAAGAAGACGCACGATGTCTGCCACCCGGTGTTCAATACGAATGCGCCGTGTGTCATACGAGTGTGGTCGCACAATGTGAACAGGGAGCGTCAATCGCATGAGTTATTTTAATATCAATTTCAATGTCGTCCTACATGGCCTTCGCGTGTTGTTTGCGTCCGTCTGGCTGTTGTCGCTGGTGTGTGCCAATTCAGTGGTGGCCGACGAGTCGGTATCAGACGTCGAGGCCTCTTCTCAATCAGCGCCTTCGGGTGGCTTGTTGGCCAACGCAGAGATCGATATCGTTCAGTTGGTCTTGAACTATGTGGTGGACACCTTTGAGCAAGTCACGCAGGCGTTTGACAAGCAGTCGGAGGACAATAATGGGCGCATCAGTTTTCCGCAAATTGAAGAAGCAGGTTTGTTTCCAGGAATCTTTGCATTTTCGGATATTGGTCTGACCATCAGTGAAATCCCATTTAATCGTCCCAGTCCGGAGGGGCTTAAGATCGGACAAGTCATGGAGCGTCCGGATATTCCAGTGATTAACCGTGAGGTGACGGGTATCACGGAGCAAGAGGGGTTTACGAAACCTCATATCGCTCCGTTGCGTTGGTCTAGAGATTCTCGTTTAGGTGTGCACTCGCAAGGCGGTGGTGAAGTTCAGCCAATGAACTTGTACCTGTTCGCACCTGAAAAACTCGAACAGCATTTTATGGATGGCGAGCCGGGGCCGGCGGGATTAACCAGTTTGGATTCGTATGATCTGCCGTTCGAAAAACTGTCGCCTCATATGGGGCGCTCCATTCAGCACACCAATATTTGTGACCCATTTGAGACAGCCGATGGGAAGAAAAACCCATACACGTGTGGTGTGAACGGAGAAGACGATTGCTATGACGTGGTGTTGGTGTCGACGGTGCGAGAAATTCCTGAGTTGTTAGGGGGCACGCGCGATGGTCGTGATGGCGGAACGCCTACCATCAGTGTGCTGTACAACGAAGATCGGTTGGTGGGCACTCCGTTGATGATTCGAGTCACCCATCCTAAAACTGCGGACGCGGCCATTGCCGATGTAGAGTACGGCGAGCCAACGTACTCTAAGCGTCGCACCGGCGCGTTGTTTGAAACGGTGACACCTGCGGATGGGCGTATCTTGATTGGGCGTCGTAGTTATCTGCCCTTGACGTGGGTGCATGCGGCAACGGGTGAAATCAAGGCAGGTGTGTACGATATTTTTTACTCCGTATCTCAACCAGGCGACGCACCGTGTGATGTGACCAATTGGGGTGAAATGTATCCAATCACCCACGCGCCGTATGATCCGCGTGTTAATAAAAAATACCCGTTTGCGATGCAGCCGTTTCGCGATTCGATGGGGTATGTGATTCCTGACGGTCAGGACATCAAAGGAACGTATCCTTGGATTGATAAAGAAGCGAAGAACTTTTCAATGCAGGTGGGGCATCAAATGCTCTTCCAAGGCAACACCTTGTCGAACCCAACCGACAACAACAAAGCGCGCTATCCGTTGCGTTGCGTAGTGGGGGATCATTGCCCAGATGCGGATAACAGCAAAGATAATTTGTTTATGATCGTGGGGGCATGGACTAACGGAAAAACCGTTTTACTGGATGGTTTGTTGAATGACATCGATTTCAAACTTGGGTTTAACGACTCAGAACAGAGTTACCTGACACTGTACAAGCAAGGCAGTGGCGTATCGCCATCGGACTCGCATGAAGTTCGGGTCGGATCGACGCGCGATTTCCCTTATGTGCCGGTATTTAAAGACGATGAAAAAGTGGGTGAGTTTTTTGCGCGCAATTTATCGGTGTTTGATTCACAAGAAAATCGGTTTAATTACATAGACCATATGAAACCCGTTAAGCCAAATGATGTGGTGTGGTGGATGAGTTCTGGTCGCGCAACGGAAGAAGTTGCATTTGACGATTATCTGACACAGAACGCCTTCATTGTCTCGGAGATGGTGGCGGCCACGAAGTGGGGTAACAACACGTGGCAGTACTTGACGTTTTACGATGGATGGAATGAATTGTTGAAAGGGTTCGTGGGTGACGTGAAAGTTGAAAATTCAGCAACGACGTTGCCTGACGTATGGCAAGTGCCGCGATTTGGCGGTGTCTCAAATGGTCGTCTTGAACCAGTTGCCAATGGTGGTATTTCAGGTAAAGGAATGTGGTTCAACGGAAATAATACCTCACTGACGTACGCCATTGCAGAGCAGCCGCAAAACGTGGATGAGCATTATTGGTTTACCAGTTTGTTCATTGAGCCACGGCATACGCAAGAGGATGAAGAGCGTTTGTTGATTGCGTTTCCTGATGGCAGTGAAGTGAGATTGATGGGTGAGCGTTCGTTACGATATTACGATCGTTCACAGTCACACATTCACACGGTCGAGTTGCCAGAATTTGTGGCTGAAACACGCTGGACTCAGTTGGCGTTATTGCTGCATCCAGAGGGTGAGCAAGTCGACTTGTTTGTGAATGGCTTCCCGTTTGATGTCTTGAGTTTTGATGACCCGAAGCAAGCGTTTCGCATTGAGCCGGGTGTCTTGAGTTTGGGCGCCATAGCACGCGAGCCAAAAGGCTTGTTGGATTCCTTACTCTCCATCTTTACGCCGTCAACGAATGCGTTTCATGGGTGGATGGATGAGTTTAAAGTGTTTGCCTATGAGCCCGACTTGGAGTCCGCGTGCAACTACGCGAAAGGCACGTTGGTGGGTTTGCCAGATGCGTATGAAGGGCATTTGAGTGCATTGGCGGACGCTTATCCTCAAGCCATGCACGATCGTGTGTCGCAGGATTTGGCGTTGTATGGCCAAACGACCTTTGATCGCTATGCGTGTTATCACGATTACTCGGGCGATGATCGTGCGCATCTGGGTAACATTCCTGATGGGGTGGTGTCGTTGAGAGCATCGGTCCATTTTCCAGAAGGTCCTGTGTATCATGACGCGCCACGTCCGGATTCGAGCAATAATCATTTTTGTTTGTCGTGTCACACCGATGACCAAGCAACGCCTGGATTGAGGTTAGACGCGTTGGTGTTGAATCGCAATCTTGACGCTAAATTTGATCCGCGTCGTCAGCCGTCTCAATCGCCGGCAACCATCGATGGAAACCCGTTGTTGGGGTTCTTAGATGATAACGGCGTTGCCTCTGGAGTTGCGCCATTCTATATCGATGAGTTGATGCAACCGTCCAGTGTTGGCATTGCGCCTCAGGTGCACAATGTGGTGTTGTTTGATAATGAAGAGAAAGAGCCGGTTCAGTTGATCGCGAATGGCGATACGTTGTCGCCCGATTTATCGATCAAAGCGAACGTTAACGGACTGGTTGAGCGAGTCGAATTCGTGCTCAATGGAGAGACCATCAGCGTGCTGGGGCCGTTGTTCTTATTGCCTGTTGAGCGTCTGTCTTCTGGAGAGAATACGTTGACGGTGACCGCATACTTGAACGACATGGCGTCAAACGTGTTGTCATTAACCGTGTCTCGTTAATCAGATACGTTCGTTGGTTTGGCGAACGACAACCCATAAAAAAAGGAGCCTAGGCTCCTTTTTTTATGGGTGCAGATACAGTTGAACGATGCGATATCCTTCTGACTGTACGTTGATGCTTAGATGTTCATCTCAGTGAGTGTGATGTCCGCTGCGGCAGCACCAACGATCGGGGCAAGGTGTTCTTTGACTTCATCCAATGAACTGAACTGACGGCCCATGTCGTATTGGCCTTTGTAGGTCTCGCCTTGGTCGTTTTCTACTTTAGCCAGTTGAAATTTTAAACCGTCGTCACCGCGTCCACGGATGATGTAGTAATTTAAGTTCATTGTGCGTCCTCTGTGTGTTCAATCGGTGTGGAGAATCTCTCTGTGTCACCGAGGGTGTCTGTTATTGACGTCGTTGTGCGCTTGGTGCACACAGCCACTTATGTTTGAGGCGGCTATGATAGCAAAAAAAAGCGCTATTGGCTTGTTTATCTAGGATGCATTCGTAAGGCGTGCTGGATTGGGGCTAGGCTAGGCAGGAGGCCGAGCGCCTGTTTTTTACTCGCTGGGCTGAAAAACTCTGTGAAAAGGCCGTCATATCCGTAGCCGATCATTGTATTTGTCGGGTGATGCGCCTATAATTTGCATCCATATTTATACGTGTGTTTTTATCTCCGCAGCGCTTGTTTGTTAAAACGCAGAAGAGGTCTCGCGCAGTGAGAGTTCAATGGCTTGAGCTTCTCAACATGTTGCAGTAATGACACTCGCACACATTTTGCCCAATGTTCTACACATGCTGAGGAGCATCTAAAACATGACTAATCTTCGTACTATGGAATTTGACGCCATTATTGTTGGTGGTGGCGGCTCAGGCATGCGCGCATCGCTTCAATTGGCGCAATCTGGTTATAAGACGGCCGTTATCACGAAAGTATTCCCGACGCGTTCGCATACGGTATCCGCTCAAGGTGGAATTACCTGTGCCATTGCCAGTGCAGATCCAGAAGATGATTGGCGTTGGCATATGTACGACACCGTAAAGGGAGCCGATTACATTGGCGACCAAGAAGCCATTGAGTATATGTGCAGCGTGGGTCCAGAGGCCGTATTCGAGTTAGATCACATGGGGTTGCCTTTTTCACGTACTGAGAAAGGGCGTATCTATCAGCGACCGTTTGGTGGTCAGTCTCGAGCCTACGATGTAAAACAACAAGCGGCACGTACCTGTGCAGCGGCCGACAGAACAGGTCATGCCTTATTGCACACCTTGTATCAAGGCAATATAAAGAACAATACGGTGTTCTTGAACGAGTGGTACGCAGTAGACATCGTTAAAAACAGCGACGACGTGGTCTGTGGTGTGATCGCAATTTGCATGGAAACCGGTGAGACCGTCTTTGCAAAAGCCAAAGCAACGGTATTTGCAACGGGCGGAGCAGGTCGTATGTATGCATCGACCACCAATGCGCACATCAACACAGGTGACGGCATCGGTATGGCGCTGCGCGCTGGCTTCCCAGTACAAGACATGGAAATGTGGCAATTTCATCCAACCGGTATTTATGGTGCGGGTACCTTGGTAACTGAAGGGTGTCGTGGTGAAGGCGGGTTCTTGGTCAACAAAGACGGCGAGCGTTTCATGGAGCGTTATGCACCAAATGTGAAAGATTTAGCCAGTCGTGACGTCGTTGCACGTGCAATGACCTTGGAAATCTTAGAAGGGCGTGGTTGTGGGCCAGATGGCGATCATGTGTACTTGAAGTTGGATCATTTAGGCGAGAAAGAATTGCACAGCAAATTGCCGGGCATTTGTGAGCTGTCAATTACCTTCGCGCAAGCGGACCCAGTGACGGATCCAATTCCAGTGGTACCGACGTGTCATTACATGATGGGTGGTATTCCAACCAACGTGAACGGACAAGCGTTGAACGTGGTTGATGGTAAAGACGTGCCAATTGAAGGCTTGTTTGCATGTGGTGAAGCGGCGTGTGTGTCGGTTCATGGGGCGAACCGTTTAGGCGGAAACTCATTGTTGGATCTCGTGGTATTTGGCCGATCGGCTGGTATGCACATTGAGAAATCCTTGAAAGAAGGCGCAACAATGAAAGACGTCTCTGACGCTGACATTGAACGAGCGATGACGCGTTTGAATAAGGTCAATACCAACACAGGTGGTCAAAACACATCTGAGTTGAAAGCAGAATTGCAGAACATCATGCAATTGCACTTTGGTGTATTCCGTCGTGGTGACATGATGCAAGACGGCATTAAGATGCTTGAAGATTTAGGCAAGCGAATTGAGAACGTGACCATAACCGATAAGAGCCAAGCATTTAATACCGCGCGTATTGAGGCTTTAGAATTGCAAAACTTGTTTGAAGTGGCCATGGCAACGGCAATTCCTGCGGAAGCGCGTACCGAAAGCCGTGGCGCACATGCGCGAGACGACTTTGAAGAGCGTGATGATGAGAGCTGGTTGTGCCATTCGATCTATCATCCAACCAATAAATCAGTATCTAAGCGTGCCGTGAACACGACACCTAAGACGGTGGATACGTTTGAACCTACGAAACGTGTTTACTAAGAGGAAGTAAAATTATGAGTATGTTGACTGTTAGTATTTATCGTTACAACCCAGAAACAGATGCTAAGCCGTATATGCAAGACTATGAGATAGACACTCAAGGCAAAGACATCATGGTCTTGGATGTGCTGGAAAAACTCAAAGCGCAAGACAATAGCTTGTCGTACCGACGCTCATGCCGTGAAGGTGTGTGTGGTTCAGATGGTATGAGTATCAATGGTAAGAACGGCTTGGCGTGTATCACGCCACTGTCGCAAGCGTTTGGTAATGCGAACTTGCTGAAAAAGAAAAAGTTGGTGTTACGTCCGTTGCCTGGTTTGCCAGTGATTCGTGATCTTGTCATCGACATGAGCTTGTTTTACTCGCAATACGAAGAAATTAAGCCGTTTTTGGTCAACGACAACATTCCAGAATCTCGCATCGAGCGTTTGCAGTCACCGGAAGATCGCGCAAAGTTAGACGGTTTGTATGAGTGTATTTTTGTGTGCGTGTTGTTCAACCGCGTGTCCGTCGTACTGGTGGAATCCAGATAAGTTTGTTGGCCCATCGGGTTTGTTGCAAGCGTATCGCTTTCTTATCGACTCACGTGACAACGCTCAAGAAGAGCGCTTAGATGGTTTGTCTGATCCGTTCAGTGTGTTCCGTTGTCAGACGATTCAAAACTGTGTTGCGGTGTGTCCGAAAGGCTTGAACCCAACTAAGGCCATTGGTCACATTAAACACATGTTGCTCGCCCGCTAAGTCAGATATATTATTTTTTGTTAAATAAGCTGAATAAAACGTTGCAATTTGTATACTAAGTATTAGTATCATCAATATAATAGAGAGCACAATGTAATGTGCATTGCGCAACAGTTTTATCATCTGACTTTTTTGGAAAAGTTATGAGCAGTGACGAGAAAAAAAACCGAATCCCATATGCATCAGCTGTGGGATTCGTCGCACATTGCAGGCGGCAATAGTGTGTACCTTGAAGCACTGTATGAACAATACCTAGAAGATCCCAATGGCATTAACGAAGAATGGCGTCGTTATTTTGACCAGCTGCCAAAATTCCAATCTCAAGCAGATTTGCCTCACTCCGTTATTAAAAACCATTTCAGACAGCGTGCCAAAGTAAGAAGCACTGCTGTGGCGGGTGTGACGCCGCAAGTTGGTTTGCAAGCAGGGCCTGAGCGTAAGCAATTAGGCGTTGCAAAGTTAATCACTGCGTATCGTCAACGTGGGCACAAAAAAGCACAGTTGGATCCGCTCGGCATTTGGGAGCGAGATACAGTTGAAGACCTCGAGTTAGGCTTCCAGCAATTGTCGGCCGCCGATGAAGACACCGAGTTCGACGTGGGTGACTTAAACATTGGCACCAATCGTGCCACGCTCAAAGAAATTGTCAGTGCGCTAGAGAATATCTACTGTTCCAGTATCGGCGTTGAAGCGGCTCACATCACCAACACCCGTCAACGTAAATGGATTCAACATCGTCTTGAGCGTTCTGGCTCGAGTCCAAAATTCACGGTTGAACGTAAAAAAGTCTTACTGCGCAAGCTCATCGCAGCAGAAGGCTTGGAAAAATATTTAGCGTCAAAGTATCCGGGCACCAAACGGTTTGGGTTGGAAGGTGGCGAAAGCCTTGTGCCCATTTTGTCTGAAATGATGCACGTGTGCGGTGAGAAAAAAGTCAAAGAAATTGTGTTCGGCATGGCGCATCGTGGTCGTCTCAATGTGTTGATCAACTTGCTCGGTAAAAACCCATCGGAATTGTTCGATGAATTCGAAGGGCGTGCAAAATACGAAGGCTCGTCGGACGTTAAGTACCATCAGGGTTTTTCGTCGAATGTCACCACGCGCACAGGTTCCGAAGTGCATTTGACGCTGGCGTTCAACCCATCGCATTTGGAGATTGTCGCGCCAGTGATTGAAGGCTCGGTGAGAGCGCGTCAAGATCGTCGACAAGACAAGCGCGGCAACCAAGTTGTGCCGATCATTATGCACGGTGACTCCGCTTTTGCAGGGCAAGGCGTGGTCATGGAAACCTTTCAGATGTCGCAAACCCGCGCCTACGGCACGGGGGGCAGCATCCATGTGGTGATCAATAACCAAGTTGGCTTTACCACCAACAAGCGAGAAGATGTGCGCTCAACTGAGTACTGCACTGAAATCGCAAAAATGGTTCAAGCACCGATCTTCCATGTGAACGGCGATGATCCCGAGGCGTGTTTGTACGTTGCGCAATTGGCCGCTGATTTCCGTATGGAATTCAATCGCGATGTGGTCATTGATTTGGTGTGTTACCGCCGTCATGGGCATAACGAAGCCGATGAGCCGTCAGGCACGCAGCCGATCATGTACAAAACCATCCGCGAGATGAAAACAACGTGTGAAAAGTACGCCGCTCAATTAGAGCAAGAAGGCGTGATCAGTGCGGACGATTACAAAGCGTGGGCCAACGAATACCGAGACGCCATGGATCGAGGCGACTTAGTCGCTGAAAGTATTTTGGCCAAGCCGAACGACAACAAGTGGGTGGATTGGTCACCGTACCTTGGACACGAATGGACAACGGCAGGCGATACATCGTACCCCTTGGTTGATTTGAAGCGCATGGGCGCACGATTGAACGACGTGCCGGACGGGTTCTTATTACAGCGTCAAACGAACAAAATTTACGAAGATCGCAAGCGCATGGCCGCAGGTGCGATGCCCATTAATTGGGGTTTTGCAGAATTATTGGCGTATGGCAGTTTGCTAGAGCAGGGCTACGGTGTTCGAATCACAGGACAAGACAGTGGTCGTGGCACGTTCTCGCATCGTCATGTGATCGTACACAGTCAAAACGACGGCGCCGCGTACATGCCATTATCCGATTTGGCGAAAGACAATCAATTGATGGATTTGTACGATTCGTTTTTATCAGAAGAAGCGGTACTGGCCTTTGAATACGGCTACGCAACCACAGAGCCAAATGCATTGGTGATCTGGGAAGCGCAATTTGGCGACTTTGCCAATGGCGCTCAAGTGGTGATCGATCAGTTTATAACCAGTGGCGAGTTAAAGTGGTCACGATTGTGTGGCTTAACCATGCTGTTACCACATGGATACGAAGGTCAAGGCCCTGAGCATTCATCGGCTCGCTTGGAGCGTTTCATGCAATTGTGCGCCGAGCAAAACATCCAAGTGTGTGTGCCGACCACACCGGCTCAAACGTTCCATATGTTGCGTCGTCAGGCGATTCGACCGATGCGTAAACCGTTGGTGGTGATGACGCCGAAAAGTCTGTTGAGACATAAAGCGGCTGTATCGACCTTAGAAGAATTGGCGCATGGGCACTTTCAAACGGTTATTTCAGAGCATGATCAAACGGTGGTTGCTGAACGTGTGTCACGCATTATCTTGTGTTCAGGTAAAGTGTATTACGAGCTGTTAGAGCGTCGTGAAAAAGAAGGCTTATTCGATACTGCAATTGTTCGTATTGAGCAATTGTATCCGTTCCCGGAAGACGATTTACTCGAGTCACTTAAGACATATACTCATGTGAAAGACGTGGTATGGTGTCAGGAAGAGCCGCAAAATCAAGGCTGTTGGTACAGCAGCTTACATAATTTCCGTCGAGTGGTGGATGAATTAAATCCAAATTTGGGATTACGTTATGCAGGGCGAGAGGCGTCAGCATCTCCAGCGGCAGGTTACGCTGCATTGCACGTGAAACAACAAGAACAATTAATAAAAGATGCATTTCAGCTATAACTGAATGTGAGGAAAAACTCATGAGTAAAGACATTAAAGCGCCTACGTTCCTGAATCCATAGCGGATGGAGCCATACTGACGTGGTATAAAAAACCCGGTGAAGCGGTTGAACGCGATGAAACCTTAGTGGACATTGAAACCGATAAGGTGGTCATCGAAGTGGTGGCGCCTGCTGACGGGACGCTGGAAACCATTCTGAAACAAGAAGGTGATACGGTCTTAAGTGAAGAAGTTGTGGCCACGTTTAAGGAAGGCGCGCAAGCTGCAGCAGCTCCAGTCGCTGACATCACCGTGAGTGAGCCAGTGGTAACCAGTGTCAGCTCCGATGCGAAAGTGAACCCAGCAGCTAAGAAGCTTGCGGAAGAACAAGGTGTCGACTTGTCGTCTGTTCAGGGCAGCGGAAAAGACGGTCGAGTAACCAAGGGCGACGTGTTAAGTGCGCCATCTGCATCTGCGGTCAGTCGCTCAACGGATGATCCTGCACTGGCAGTTGATCTGGAGGGCCATCGAGTTGAGAAGCGTGTGCCTATGACGCGTTTGCGTGCGAAAATAGCAGAACGTTTGTTGTCTGTGACGCAAGAAACGGCCATGTTGACCACGTTTAATGAAGTTAATATGGGTCCTGTGATGGACTTGCGTAACAAGTACAAAGCCGAATTTGAAAAAGCGCACGATGGCACGCGTTTAGGGTTTATGTCGTTCTTTGTGCGAGCTGCGGTGGAAGCGTTGAAGCGTTTCCCGGCTGTGAATGCATCTATTGATGGCAACGATGTGGTGTATCACAGCTATCAAGACGTTGGCATTGCGGTGTCGTCGGATCGTGGCTTGGTCGTACCTGTGTTGCGTGACGTGGACTTGATGGGTTTGGCAGACATCGAAGCAAAAATTCGCGAGTACGGTTTGAAAGCGCGCGAAGGAAAGCTGGGCATTGAAGACATGCAGGGCGGTACGTTTACCATTACCAATGGCGGTGTGTTTGGCTCATTGTTATCAACACCGATTTTAAATCCGCCTCAAGCGGCAATTCTTGGCATGCACTCGATTCAAGAGCGCCCAGTAGCTGAAAATGGCGAAGTCGTTATTCGTCCGATGATGTACTTGGCCTTGTCCTATGATCATCGTTTGATTGATGGTAAAGATGCGGTTCAATTCTTAGTCGCAATTAAAAACATGATCGAAGATCCAGCGCGTATTTTGTTAGCGCTTTAGGAGTGTTGAAAGGCGCGTCGTTGTTAAACGATGAGCCTTTGTTATCATGAATGTCTCAATAAGAGGATGCCCAGGCATCCTTTTGTGTTGTTAGTACGACAATGAGGCGGAATACAGAAAACAGTTGAATACGGTTTGGTGTGTGGTTCACACACGACAAGCCCCAATATAAGGTGAATATGATGTCTGATAAATACGATGTGGTTGTGATTGGTTCTGGTCCTGGTGGATACGTCGCAGCGATTCGCGCAGCGCAAATGGGTTTGAAAACCGCATGTGTTGAAAAGTGGACAAACTCAAGCGGTCAAATCAGTTTGGGCGGCACGTGTCTCAATGTGGGGTGCATTCCGTCTAAAGCCTTGTTGGACAGTTCGCATAAATACGTTGATGCGACGCAGCATTTTGCAGAGCACGGCATCAGTGTGGCTGATGTGTCGCTGGACGTGAGCGACATGATGAAGCGCAAAGACGGCATTGTGGATAAGTTGACGGGTGGCATTGCGGGGTTGTTTAAAGCGAACGGTGTGGCCTTGATCGAAGGAGAAGGCGTGCTGCAAGAAAAAGGATTGGTGAGCGTAACGGCTCTGGACGGTTCCAGTCTCACTGTTGAGGCGGAGCATGTCATCTTAGCGTCTGGCTCTCAGCCCATTAGCATTCCTGTTGCGCCAATCGGCCAGCACATTGTTGATTCTACCGGTGCGTTGACGTTCTCCCTCTGTTCCAAAACGACTGGGTGTGATTGGTGCTGGCGTGATCG